>SZWC01008138.1:72648-85163 GCA_023375785.1 Penium margaritaceum
GGGGGGGGGGGGGGGGGGGGGGGGGGGGGCTAGAACTTGGAGGGGTCTCCCATTGCTGTTCATTCTTCATTCCTAATCAGTTACTATCAGTTTTCAGCTGCTTTCTGGCGCTAACTCTGGCGTGCGCGTTATTGAGCAACAAACCCAGAGCTTCCAGACTTAGACTCTAGAGCAGCAAACTGAGGGGGCAGCTGACTTAAGCAACGAGCGTGGAAGCCCGCACGCTGCATCAACAACGCTGCTGCCCCAACCTGCTGCATAGACTATCCATTTGCGCGGATGTATCAGGCATATCGCCGCACTTGAATATTTATGTTCGATCATTTCGACACTTGTCATCGAGGTACACTTACTCCTAATCATAAATTGCTAAAGTGTCACAAATTCTAAATCATGCTTTGCCTTGCAACTTCCACCCGTTGACCATCTATGCTCCGTTCGGCATAACAGTTTCGCCCAGAGTCCGCGGATCATCCGTGGATAAATGCATTTTTTCCGAGCGTAACACTGCGCACTCGAAACTCACGAAACACATGAACCCGAATCCTAAGAGATTGTAAAAAACAAAAAGGGAACTATTTAGGGTGTGCTTAAGTAATTTGCCTAGAAGATCATTTAATTTTGTTCAGGCTAAAGTTGATTCTGTAAAATATTAAAGATCACTTGTTTTCTCTATGATCAAGTAGTAACCTGCGCCATTGTTTGGACATGGTGAATGTCACATACAACACACAGACAAGTCCTTAATCTTTCCGAGTGGGCATTTCTGTTATTACACAAACATCCCATCGCGTCGCGAGAACCACGATATTCACTCCGACGGTCGAGGGCAAACTAGCCAACTGCCCTCTCTCCGTGGATATTCCCGAGCCTTCCGGCAGCTTCGACCACTCTGGCGAACTTACAAATAGAAGTATCCCGACCTTTCGGTTGATTTCTCGACGCACCGAGACGAATCTGGGTTTGTAAAGATGCATCTCACATCTTCATTGTCGATTCTCGAAGACCCCCAACTTCTCGGTGGACCTTCTCGAATCCGATCAATCACAATGCGACTCTTCACACGTTGCTTGAATGTAGCAGGAGGGCCGGTTCGGCCCTCCCTCCTCGCTGAAGCGAGGGGTGGTTGCGCACCACCCCTCGCGTCAGCGAGGGCTGGCCGGCGGCCAGCAAAATGCTGGCCGCCGGCCGGCCGTCTCGCTGCCGGCCGGCTAGAAGGCCGGTGATCGGCCGGCCACCGGCCGGCCAACCGCGAGTCGCCGATCGCGGCCTCGGCCTGATCGGCGGCTGAGGGGCCACGAGGGCCTCGAGGGCGACGCCTCGTGGCCTCACGCCCTCGCCCTCGCTCGCCCTCCTCGCAAGCGAGCAAGCAAGGACGAGGGACGAGAAGCGAGAGAAGTTGGCGCGAAATCGCCAGCGTGCCTCGCACGTGATGATTTCGCGCCAGAACGTCAAAACGTAAATCAAAGTTTGCTTGCGACGAACTTCGACATAGAATAACAAAATAACTCATGCGAACACATGAGTTCGGGGTTAAAACTCCCGGTTTGGGTCCCAAAACCAGGGATAGGGTTAAAATCGGAAATGGGCCTCCGGAGACTCAAAATACTCGAGTCCCTCTGCTCTGGGTCGTTGATGACGATTGCCTCTTAGTCATGCAAAGGGGGTAAACCCCTGACGCGGACTGAGAACACCATTCGGCGAACTCCGATGACAACTTCAGAGCAGGATCTGGAGGTTTGACCTGTTACATTGACAAAGGACCCTACAACCCCAACCTTACCTCAGTCGTAACTCGACACTTGTATGCAAATGTTTGATTATTTCGACACTTGGTATCGAAGTACACTTACCGCTCATTACAAGTTGCTCAAGTGTCCCAAATTCTAAATCATGTTCTGCCTTGCAACTTCTACATGTTCACCATCTACTCTCTGTTTTGCATAACAGTGAAAACAGGTGGTGAGATGGAGCTTAATGTTGCTGGACAGAGGCGGATGGGGTCTATTGATTAGATTTTTTCTTTTTTTCTTTTGGGCTACCCTACGGAGGAAATAAACCCCAACCGAACCTTGCACACGCCACCCCAAAGCGTGTTTTGACGACGACTTAGGCAAGAGCCCGTCGCACTCCTAAGAGAGCCGGTGTAGGCACCTTTTCAGGTAGTGTGGGACTCTAACCCACTAAAAAATCCTCCGCAGCCAACCTCGCAAGGTTGGCGAACTGTCGCAGGCATGGGCCCCTACGAGCGACAGTGGGCAAGGTACCGCGCTCAAAGGCAGCAGCATACCTTGCAAGAGAGAAGAGAGATAGAGGAGGGGTGTGAAGAGAAGAGTGAGGAGTGAGGAGGGCCCGCCCCCCTTTGATCACAATGGACCCCTTATGAGCAAAGGGGGGGGGGGGCGTTGGGAGAAGAGAGGAAAGCAGCTGGACGTTGAGGGTGGGAGTAGGGGAGTGATGTGTGGATCTAGGGGGCGTTGGGTCGCCCGAGTGAAATGAGATGTTGCGAGTGGTAGAGAGGAGGAAGGTGCGAGTCAATCACAAGGGAGGGGGGTAACACCCGACAAGAACCTTGAGAGAGATGGATTACTTTGTAGGCAATAAAAGCCCCAAAGAAGGAGTGAGAGAGTGGGATGAGGGAGGAATCAGGTTATTTATGGAGAGAGGTTGTTGGGAGGTAACGGTAGCCATGAAGTAGAGAGTGTGTGAGCGGTAAGTGGAGAGTGGAGGTGATGGAGGAGTGTGTGGAGGGAGATGAGGTTGGGCTGGAGATTGGGAGGGTATGGAGTAAGTATGAGCGGGTTAAGGAAGAGGGTTTATACAGATAGGTTTTTTTTTTTTTGGTGTGTAAGCTCTTCCTCTAAGGCCTACTGGGGGAGACCAAGGCATCTCCGAAGCTAACGCACTGTAACGTTCAGGGCATCACTGCGCAGTTGTCGTGCAAGGAGACCGTTGATGTGAGTGCGCTCGTGGACATGGATGTAGCAGGAGAGGATGCCGACTCCGTAGGCGTTGTAGTCAGGGAGGATGCATTGGTACTCCTTAGAGAGCTGTCCGTTGCCAATGAAGGCAATGGCTGGGTCGCTGAACACCCTCTGGGGTACTGCGGTTGGGCTCAGCTTTTGATAAAGCTCGGCCTTAACGGCGGCGCAGGTCTTGTCAAGGATCTTGTTGTCTCTGCGGCCGCGAGGTGCAAAGGCGTCGTGTGCGTTAGAGAGGTGGTGCTCTGGGCAGTGACTGCACTTCTGCGTGGAGAGGGAGACCTTGGTCACAACAGGGAACTTTGGGTCAAGAATGTGTAGGGGGGGAAGGTGTTTAAGGTCGGGGTCATGGGGAGGAGCGATAGCCTCACCAACAAAAATGTCAAGGGCTCGACCGCCTCGTCTGGCAGTCAGCTGTTTGAAACCACGGACTTCAGCGAGGAAGGGTGGAGAGGGCTCAGAGCTGCCTAGTGTTTGTGGGCCTGGCTGCGTGAGGTATGCGGTCAGTTCCTCAATGCGAAAGGATGGGGGTACATCCTTCACGACGATCTGAACTTTCGGTTTGGGGGGGATTGTTACGCCGAGTATGAGGCTAGAGCGATCCTCAAGTGCCGGCGGGAGGGACTTGGAGAGAGTTGCGGTGAAGAGGATGCGTTGCGGTGCGGCAGAGTGAGTGGGGCCGTCCTGTGTAGGTTGTGATACCGGGGAGCCTAGGACAGGGGGAGCGTCTGCAAGTACCTTGAGGTCCTTGAGGTCGAAGAATGCTGAGCACACGTCCTCCGTATGAAAGGTGAGAAAGATGTATGCTGACCCTAGTGCCAGTGATGTAGGGTAGTTCCTGATGGTAACTACCAACTCAGAGCCTTTGGAGGGGCCAGAAGGTGGGAAAAAGTGTCCTGGGTTGGTGTCGATATGTGCCTACACGCTACGACACAGGGCAGAGAGGGCTGAGAGGTGTTGCTGAGGGAACTCGACAACGAGGAAATACTGCTGCTCGGATGTTTCGCTAGAGCGACGATGGACTACTGGGGTGGCGATCACACGCATCTCTGGTTGGGCGTCGCGGTTGACTAGAGCTATATCGAGGGTAGGAAGCGGAGGGGGAGGTGGAGGAGGCGGTGGAGGAGGGGGTGGGGGCGGCGGCAATTGTAAGGCTGGCGGAGGGCGTCGGGATAGCTGAGGTGTGGTGCATTGCGAGGACCGCCCAGTCTCCCGTGACGATGAGGGGCCTGCTGAGTTGAGCTCATCCACGCGCGCTCTCTTGCGATGGCTCCCGCCGTGGCCGTTGTCGCTGCCACGATTCTTCCCCATCACCTGGCCAAGGAAAAGAAGGGTGCAGATGGGTCGGAACGTTCGGGTTTTGTGAGGGGGAGCATATTGGAAACTTTTGAGCCTCATCCCAAAAGCGGCGTCGCATTCTATCGTTAGGTAGGGCCATGAAGGCCGAGCATAAGGCCACTTTCATTTGGTGTTGCAACACATTCTTGAATCTACGGAGTGGCCACATCATGGATAGAAATTTTGCATCGCAACATCTTTGCCAAAGCAAGTGGGTGAATACAGAATGGAAGACATTCCAAAGGCGTGGGGTTGGGATGTGAGGTGGGAATGTTCCAAAGATAAGTGAAAACCAAGGGGGTGATGGATACCAAAGTAATATTGAATAATTCTTGTTACATAAGAGGTACAATCAACTAGTGTATGGCACGCAAGGAAGATGTACGGAGTGTTTTAAGGGGAATGGCAAAATGGACATGTTTGGTCCTTATGGTCAATGACGGGGGCCATGCGAGAACCTCTTTGAAGGGCGAGACATGAAGTACGAATTTTAACGTCACGTGCTTCAGGAGGGGTCCAAGTATCATGGATGCTCGAGAGGACCTCAGTCCAAGGGGGGGTAGAACCCATGAGGGCGGACCATTCTGCGCATGGATCAACTAATGTAGTAGGGAGAAGCTTCTTGTTCAGCTCGAGGCGGCATGCTCTAGGGGAGGTGAGGGAATCCAATTTTTCATGTACACGATGAAGACCGTATGGGCAATGGATCCACGAGTGACGGAATAGCCCTGGGGTATCTATGTCTTTGGTCGAGGAGACTGGGCTAATTCGGGAGATGTCATTTGGGGAGTAGAGGCAGGGTGCATCTGCAGGGCGTGAAAGGCGAACGGGGGTTGAGAAGGGCGTGCATAGTAAGCTGTTGTTTTCAATACCTTCAAGTCTGAGGACTGTTGTTGGTGTTCCACTGGCCTCCATATGTAACGGCACAAACCATGGGCTCAATGAGGCCATAAATTCGGTGTCAGGTGGGTCATTCCTCTCCAAGGCATGTACCCAGTGCTGCGGGAGGGCATGGATGACCTCGAGGAGGATGTGAGCCTGAGCAGCCGGATACCGGTCTCTAACTTCCTCAAAAGTTACGGGCCGGTGCCCATGACCGTTGAATGAGGTGAAAATGTCTGCCACAGTCATCTTGAGTAGGAAGTTGTCACTTTTGTGAGTGCCGAAGGGTCTGAGGTTGTTGCGTATAAGCTCATAGTTAAAGGCTAATATTTCTCGAAGGAGGAGGTGTGGGAGCAAGGGGGCGTTGGCTGTGGGGCTGAACACCTCGGGATATGCATCCATGTACGCTTTCCATCGAGGATTTAGTTTCATCTTTTCTGTAATAAGGGGGTGAGCGGAGAGAATTGGAAGAGGTTGGTGGTTAGGGAATGAGATGAGGCTACGACCCAAGATGTTCCATGACTTTGATGGTCCCAGTACACATCTTGGAATCCATAGTGCGTGCAGGGACTTGACCTTGATCACGGGATCGTGAAGGTTGAGCCCGCCAAGGTTCTTAGGCCTAGTAAGTCTGGACATGCTGGAACAGCAGAAGCGCCGTACATCGTCTGCAATTGTGGCATTTGCAACAAGGTTGTGTACAATGCGACGAATGCGGTGCATATAGTCAGTGGGGGGCGGGAGAATAGTAGCGTGGAACACAATCGAGGCAAGAAGGTAAGTTTGGGCAAGAGTGACTCTTGCAAGTGATGTGGCATGCATAGCGGACATTGACTTTGCTTTCAGGAGAAGTTTTTCAAGTAAAGGGTCCCAAGTGTAGGAGCCATCTGGTTTTGGTGTAAAGAAGACACCTAGGATGCGTTCGGGTGATGTTTTCCATGGAAAAGGGATCGGAGAGGTTGGAGGGACATGCGGCAGAGCTCCCCACGGGGTCTATTGATTAGAGACAGGGGCGAACGGGTTTATTGCAACGCTGTAGGGGCGATTGAGGAACGTGCCGGTGGGGGGGCTAGTGTGGATCACACGTGACTGAACAGGGGAAACGAGTGTTTTTATCCTCTTCCTGATCAAAGCACTGTCGGCGGTCTGGTTCGACCCGTGGACCGCACGGATCTCTCAAGGCAACGCGAAGGCCTCTTCCTATTCCACCACCACTCCACGATGGCCACCGGTCGCTCGGCCACACCGGAACCCCCGCTCAGAGCCCGACTGACGAGGCACCTCTCGCCCGCCACCCGCTCCCGCGACAGCCCAGCATGCAGCTTGCGGCCGCAACTAGCGAAGCTCCACCGGCATAGGCAAGAACACCCACTCAGCAGCCCCGGGTTCTACCGAGCCTCCAGAATACCGCACCAGGACCTACGCCATTTAGGCCTGACACTAATTTTCTTCCTCCTCACCCTCCCCATTCCAACTCCCGAACCTCCCACGTCGGCCCTGTCACCACCAACCCTAGATCGCAGCCAGCCACACCACCAGTACCAGATCCCGCCGGTGGAATGCATGAAAATGGCACTCGCCCTCATCGTTGGTACGTGGCTTCCTGTTTTGAGCACGCTACCACAACTCATGCACAGAAAACAGAAAAAGCGCAAACCCCCCAACCCCCACACAAACCCCCCGCACAAACCGCCCAATGTCCCCACTAACCCCATCGTGTACCACACACGCTGTCGGCGGAAACTCAGCAGATTGCCCCGCCGCAAAAAATACTCTCCCCACCTCCCGCCCTCCCTTCACCCTCGTCGCTCAGGTCCCACACCCTCCTCAGCGTACCCCAATACCCAAGCCCGCTTTGCCAGGCCACAGAGTACCTCACAATACAGTACCCCACAGGAGACACATCTTGAACCCCACACACAGAGGCACAAGGAGACCCGGAGCAGCCGAAACGACTCACCTCCCACAGCCACGCATTCTTCCACATGGCAACCCCCCAGCCAAGCCCAGATACGGCCAGAAGTCCTCCCCGGCCCCCACGGATCAGGACCCATCATCAGCCCACCAACGAATGCCCCTCCAGCCCGCCACCAACTAGATCCCCCCCACACCCGGCGGACCCTCCTAATCTCCAATTCACTCCCAGAACGGCGACACCACTCACCTCTCATCCACACAGAACGTCTAGCAAGCGGCTCCACTCAGCAACGAAGCGACGGAACCACCATACGTGACAAGGTCGCCACCTTGCTGCCGGCTGCCTCAACTCCACACCTCCACGAGACCTGCCGGCGCGTCTACGCCCCTACGCAGCGCCCGCCTACCACGCGAAGGCACAAGGTGTCAAGAGGGGAGACAGCACATCCCGCACACCACCAGGTACGCCCCTCTCCCCTCCCTCCCCACCCCCCCCCCTACCCCANCAACTCATGCACAGAAAACAGAAAAAGCGCAAACCCCCCAACCCCCACACAAACCCCCCGCACAAACCGCCCAATGTCCCCACTAACCCCATCGTGTACCACACACGCTGTCGGCGGAAACTCAGCAGATTGCCCCGCCGCAAAAAATATTCTCCCCGCCTCCCGCCCTCCCTTCACCCTCATCGCTCAGGTCCCACACCCTCCTCAGTGTACCCCAATACCCAAGCCCGCTTTGCCAAGCCACAGAGTACCCCACAATACATTACCCCACAGGAGACACATTTTGAACCCCACGCACAGAGGCACAAGGAGACCCGGAGCAGCCGAAACGACTCACCTCCCACAGCCACGCATTCTTCCACATGGCAACCCCCCAGCCAATCCCAGATACGGCCAGAAGTCCTCCCCGGCCCCCACAGATCAGGACCCATCATCAGCCCACCAACGAATGCCCCTCCAGCCCGCCACCAACTAGATCCCCCCCACACCCGGCGGACCCTCCTAATCTCCAATTCACTCCCAGAACGGCGACACCACTCACCCCTCATCCACACGGAACGTCTAGCGAGCGGCTCCACTCAGCAACGAAGCGACGGAACCACCATACGTGACAAGGTCGCCACCTTGCTGCCGGCTGCCTCAACTCCACACCTCCACGAGACCTGCCGGCGCGTCTACGCCCCTACGCAGCGCCCGCCTACCACGCGAAGGCACAAGGTGTCAAGAGGGGAGACAGCACATCCCGCACACCACCAGGTACGCCCCTCTCCCCTCCCTCCCCACCCCCNCCTCTTTCCCTTTCTCTTCCCTCTAAACCGTTCCCACCCCACAGATCCCCCCCAAACCACTCTCTCACTACACAGTCCTTTTGGAGCACCACCACAACCCCCCGCCACCTCTTTCTCCTCCCACCCTGGACCCATCCACCCATACCAAACCTCCGCCCCCAACCCAACCCCCCAACATCCTCAACTCTCCCCTTCACAACTCTCAAGGATCATGCAAGCACCCCCCCCCTTCTCTCCCACCTCTAGAACCTGGTCGGCGTGTCCCCATTTATGGGGTCCGAGATCGACCAGTAGGCCTCCAAGGCCTCTCTCAAACCATTTTCAGACCACACATCAGCCCACCCATGGCTACTCCTCCAGAATTCCAAATGGACGACCTCCAGGTAGTTCTCCTGGAGGACGGAAGCATTGGCCTCGCTAACCCCAACATTGAGACAGTTTCGGAAACCACCTCCCGCAAGCGCAGCCTATCCCCGGATAGGGATAGCGAAGATACCGCAGTTAACCAACGAATGCCCCACCCTGCCGCTTCCAACCAGGCAGGCGCCGGGCCCTCAGGCACAGCACAAGCACCCACTACGTCACCCTCGGCTCACCCTCCCCTTGCCAGTACCCACGGCCCCACGGCCCTCCCAACCAACCTGCCCCACTCAGCCATGCAGAGCCCCGCACCTAACACGCAGCCCCCGCTTGGAGGAATGCAATCCCTCCTCTCAGCCAACTCTGCTCCCAGCCTGGCTGGGGGAGAGACTCCTACTACAACCCCCCAGAACCCCCCTCTCCAGAACATACGACTTGCGCCAGCACCCCCAGCCCTTCCGGATACGCTCCTCCGCCTACGCGAACGTGGGCATGATGCCTTGAACCGCTCAGTCGCCGATGCAACAGCATTTGCTGAAGCCTTTGCAGTCAAAGACACTGCGGCAGGCCGCTTAATCTACTTACTGATCCCGGATGAGATGTCACACCTCCAAACAGCCGTGACCAACACTTTCCTCTGCAAACTCATCGCAGAAAAAACTTTCTCTGCTGACTACGTCAGCCAGATAAACAACCCAACGTACTGACGGTGTTTACAGGAACGGGAAGAAGTATGAAAGAGAGCTACTGATTTTCCCGGAAGCGGACACATCAAGCATCGCGCGTGCGATGCGCTCGCTCCCTTTCCACGCACCCAACGACAAGGGCACCCCTGTCCTCATCAATGGAGTCCGCCAAGCCTGCCCTGAATTCGAAGATCACATCGCCCGCAACCCCACCGCCGTGACCATCGTCATATGGCACAAACCGGACACGTACACCACGGACAACATAGTCTCCCTCTTTACCGAAATCACAATCCCACCAGCCACCCACCCTTTTCTCAAGCAACTGCTACACCTCCACCACTTCGAAGACCCACTGACCGGGGCCCGCAATGGCACCCTAAAAGCTATCGCAATCCCACATGAAGCAGATCGTGACTGCCTCCACGTGCCTGCTGCGATCCGCTACGCTCCATCAGCCAAACCTATCCTTGTGAACATGTCAAACTACGCCTGCGAGTTCTGTGGCCAGAACCACCAGACTGGAACACACACTCTCTTCCTCAACGAACGTCGCCGCCCGACAAACCTCAACAATCGCACCATTGAGGAAGTCCATCAACTTAACTGTAAGCCCCCACCACCCACCCCATTGTTGCTACACACACATACACCACCCCCATCCCCCCACCCACCCCTTCCAACCTTTATTTTGCTGCTGACCTGGTTGTGCAGTGAAGGAGTTCAAGTCGTGCTGGCTCATAGACCACCTCAAGGCGGACCTGGGAGTCGCCCTCACGAGCGGAGGAAAGAAGACAGAGTTCTGGTTCTGTCTCTTCCTTCGCTGTCACAATGCTCATGGTCGCACTCTGACCGAGCTAGCCGAACACATCACCGACTCCCCCTCCCACATCAACGAGCTTGCAAAAACTCAGGATGCATCGCAGGCCCCGTCCCTCCTTCGTCTCCCGAGGAAAGCCCCATTCGCCGATCTGCAAGCCCTCATCGCCCGCACCATCCACCAAGCGCCCACCAACCAGCACCGCCAGTCAGCCACGTCCCGCGCAGCTCGCCAACGCACCAACACCACAGCGGCCGCTTCAAACCCGCCCGCTCGACCGGCTGCGCTCGGCACCCCGAACAACCCTTGAGGTACGTTCTATTGTTCAGTCCTATCTCCCAACACCTCCCCTCCCCTCACCCTCAACCACTCTTTACCCCCCCCACACCCCTCATTACCCCCACACTATCCCGGTCCCCCTATCACGATCTCACCCTGCGACACCCCACCACCCACACCTACGGCCCACTGCCATGGACTGAAGAGAACACAATCACTTTGCAAATCTGCCCACCTCCCCCACCCACCCCCCTCCCCCCCCTCACCCCCTCCCACACGTTCCCTTCAAAGGCACCTTATACCCTTTCCCCATTCTCAATACAACTGACCACAACCTCTCTCCCCTCTACAGGTAGGCTGAACGGTTTCTCCCCTCCTTTCCTCCACCATACACGGCCCACACAAATGCTAAGTTCCTCTCTTACCCTCCCCTCCCCCCTACCCATCTGTTTCTACTCAGGCACCCCAGGAGGGCTGCGCGAGGAGACAACCACAATAGGAATGGAAGTACAGACCTCGCGTCAAGCTCGAGTGGAAAGTGGCTGGACGAGCCCCAGTCGAAGTCCAAGCCTCAACACCCACCCATGTCCAAACCCGAGTCCAAGCCCATGTCCTACGTCTAGAGTTAGCCTAGATTTGTTTCAGATCCACAGGCAATACATGAGCTGTCGCACAGATCCATGTCAAAAACGAACATCAAAGGGAACAAACACCGTCCACGCTTTGATCCCCGCTCTGAATTATGTACATGATCGAACGAGTAATGAGTGCACTGACAACAATGAATGCAAGCTTACTCAAACATTACCCCAAAGACCCAATCGGCTCATCTCCCATCCAATGTCCAGTAGCTATGCAAGCGCAAGCATCGATCCACCCCCCCATCCGAAACCATGCTTTGCGATGTCCACACATGTAGTTTCCATTCCAACCTCACGAAACCATTCAAGAAAATACGGAAGCAATAAAAGATCACAGTCACAACAATTGCTTCTACCTCCCCGCATCAGCACCCAACCAACATGTACAATTTTGGACCCCCCACCACCGAACACACTCCTATCAAGCAACCAACCCTGGTCCTCTGCAAAAAGGTCAAGGCCGACCACGTGCACACATGCAGCCACATCACACCATACCCCCGAGAATAATCACCAACGATCCCCAACTAGGGACCACCCTAACCTTCCAAGAGATAGACATGTCAGACACTGCCCATCCCATCGCAACGAATACAACCCAACCCAGCTCAACGGCATCGCCCAAGGCTCTACGCCCAATACCACACGGTTAGAAAAAGTGATGCAATTAAAAATCTTCCACTTGAACATTAACGGCTTCAACAACCCAACCAAGCACCGCCTACTTCTCGAGATACTACATGTCCATAGTCCGGACATCTGCATCCTCACTGACAGCAGGCTCGAGCAATCGTCTATAGACCAAAACATCCTCCAAAGACACTTCAACCTCACCGTAGTCCCTACCCGCTCGTGTCAGGCCAAGGGCCTCCTCCTTGCATACAAACCATCCCTAAACGTGTCCACGCTCCCCGACCCCGAATCCCGTTACATGCTCCTATTCATTAGCACACCAGCTATAAGCCTCCGAATCTGTGCCCTATATGCCCCCTCCCTTCTCTCCGCTCGTCAATCCTTCTGGACAATACTCCACAAAGTATGCATAGACTACAAACCCCACATTCTCATCGGAGACTTCAACTGTGTAACACATCCCCTGGACCGCAGTCCTGCCCGCGTCTCTCCAGACACAGAGAACCTTCAGATCCTCCTTGATTCCCTCAACATGAAAGATACTTTTTGGACGAAACACCCTCGGACACAAGAATACACATTTTACTCACACGCCCACAAAAGTCATGCCCGCTTAGATCGAGTCTACCACAGCACGTCCCTCCCAGCAGAAGTCACAGGAATATCCCACGTACAAATTCCAAC
>SZWC01008139.1:47364-65622 GCA_023375785.1 Penium margaritaceum
AAACATATGCATATATAAATGCATATGTATATGTATATGTATATGTATATGTATATGTATATGTATATGTATATGTATATGTATATGTATATGTATATATGTATATGTATATGTATATGTATATGTATATGTATATGTATATGAACATTTTTATGTATATGTTTATGTAGATGTAGATGCATATGGGTATGTATATGTATGTAGTGTTTCACATATTCTTCAAAACTACTTATAAAAACATAGTCAATATATTCAGATCACTTATTAAGGTGTCTTAAGGAATAATATGTTACAAAATTTTCAGTTTCCATACCTTTTTTGTTGAACATATGTCCCTAACCCTAAAATTTATGAATTTTGAGTTACAATTTGATTAACAAAGAGTCCATTAATGAATAAATTTTGATTGACATACATCATTGGAAACCATTTTTTTGTCATCATTCGTAAAGGAATTTTTTGTACGTTTTTCCCTGAAATATTGTTGATTTAAGGTACATAACTGTATTAAATTTGTATGAGGATGTTATAAATGTTATGATATGGAAAGATTGATTTTCGAGTCTAATTCGCGTGTTATAGGACTATTAAGTCCGAATTCTCCTTTTTTTTGTTGACCGATCGCTTCTGTGGTAGTTGGCGGATGTCTCACGTGCGATCTCCTCTTCCTACCCTCCCTCGCGGTTTATTCTGTCTCCTGGTGCCGAATCGCGCAATGTCCCGTGTCCTTTTCTCTGTTTTCGTCGTTCAGTACACTTTCTCTCACAAAGACATGAATGGTGTTCGCTATTCCTTAGTCGCTAACGCTGTTATCGTGTCCCGGACACCGAAATAAAGTAACCCCATCTTTGTTGCGATTATTAAACCGCCCCGTTGTCTTCTTGCTGTGGTTAGCCAACCCCATGTATGTCTTCGCTGAATAAACCATCTCAAAGCAAATCAATATCTGCCGGACCCGGACGCATTTTGCACCCAACGACCGACGCCACTCAACTCAATAATCAACTTAAGTTGTTCCCTTAGAATTCAAAGGATCCTCCATCTACGGTGCATACGAATAGATAACCGTGACCTCCTGCTCATTTGAAGAAAAAGAACACACAATTAGCATCCACCATTAGAATAATCCGCAAATCAGTTGAAAGGAAACTACTGGCATTGAAAAGTCTTCAAGATTCGCTGACTATGCTAAAAAAACAGGCACAGTATGAAAACAGATGGATCTGAAGAAATTTGTAGTCAACAACACAAATTCCAAAAGTGTGGGTCCCCAAAGTTCCCGTACTACAATAAAAGAAATCTGAAGAAGGCTTAGGAAAAAAAAACAAAAATTGAATTCTAAACTTTAAAAAATTCTCTATTGTGTAACACCAATAGAAAGAGGCTCAATAATGAAGGCGGTGAACAACAAACTAATCGAAACACTAAACATTCCTTAGGTGGTAAGAAAAAAGATAATCTTGATCACTTAGAATTCATTGCAGTCGAAAAGGTAATGGAAACGGTATGATGCTTTTCTCCAAATTCTTCATTGACCAAAAAAATTCATGAAAAGACTCGTAAATTCAATTCATCAAAAACGATTGAAGAACATGAGAGTGTATTGATCTTCATTTTTTAATGCTGAGATGAAAGTGAAATCAGAATCACAGAGATGAAAAATGTTACAAAATATACCTTGCAAAGAAACAGGATTTCGATTTGAAGTTAACATGATTCAATGACAAAATTAATACATACATATATATATATATATTATTCATGCTGAAATTCGAAAATACACAATGAGGGGGATTGTATACACCTCTTACATTTTGATTTCATTATGTAGTTTTCATCCATATAAATTATTAAATTACATAAAAGCATTGTAAAGTCATTATTTATAACGAAATGAAAATCTGCAAACATTTAGAACCAGAAACATTCGTCAAAAATCATGTCAAAACAATTAAGATCTCAAAACAAGAACCAAAGAACCTCCATAAGATGTAATATAGGAGATTTAAAAATATGAATGCAAAACATAATCCAACTTTACAACTCCAATTTGCTGATTTTAAACAAAACCTCTTCTCTAAAAACTTCAGCACATTTTTCCTTTACATGAAGAAACAATGATGCTTATCAAGTCAAAAATCACAATTTCGAATTGTGATTGTATGGGGATCAAAGATTATGAAACATTTTTTATACAGCAATTGTTTATGATAGAAGCAATATGTTATAACACACATAATAGATCAAAAACTCATAATGGTTGGAAATGGAAGCTGTTTAAATTGGATAAGAAAACAACATAATGTTTTCTTCATCAGCTTGAAACAATCTAAATGATGAAATGGAAATTCTTCAGCAAATTATGTACTTGATAATATGTTTTCATGCGTACATGGAAAATTTCAATTTATCCAATGTGAAACCATATTTTAAGACACCTTTTTCAGAAAACAGGATACATAATTAGGTGCATAATCATCTTTTACCTTGTATTTCTACAAGTTGAAAAGTCCATCAATACCTTGGAATGCGATATGGATAAAGCTAAACCCAAAGGATGCCTCCTAATTTAGAAGTTTATTCTTCTTTGTACTGTTAAGGAAAAAAAACTTATCAAATACTTCATCTCAAAAAATTATGTTGAAGTAGTGTATATTGCACTAAATAAGGATTAAATGAGGACAATCCGCAATCAATCTTCTATCATGGCCTATAGAATAGGTAACCCTCTTGTTTAACAACATAGCATGTTGATGTTTGTGGGGTGTAGCAAGGGCAAGGTTCCTTGCTGCTGGGACCGTTATGCTTGGAAAGCAAGCACAGAAAGAGTAGAAAGATGGGACTGGGAGAATGCAAGGACAAAATGATTGTAGTTGATCACAACTATAGTACAATAAATACTACAGCAAACACAGCTCAGCTAGAGACTAACTCTGGACTCTCATGCCTAGACATAGCTCCTGGCCCACAGGTGGGAAATGTTTAGCAAGGCAACTCTAACAAAGTAGCTTGATTCTTGGGCATAGTCCGGCCACCTCTTCTAGGTAGTCAAGCCTTCAGGTAGTCAGGGGCGTCCTTCTGCCCAGGCTGGTAGACTATTTCCAGGCTTACTACAATCTAGAGAAGATTTTCTCTAGAGTCTTTGCCTCAAGTGATGTCTGAAACTGCTTAAGGCTGCTATGTTGGACTGCAAGTGGAAGCCTTGGTGATGATTGAGTTGTTAATCGAAGACTGCAAAGCTGGCCACCTTTTTAATGTAGGCCGCTAGCAACTAAACACTTCTCTAATCTCATGAAAGCTTTCGGCTGTAGGTAGGAAGATTCCTAGCTTGGGAATCTGTCTGTAGGCAGTAGGCCCTCTAGAAGCTCCAGTTGTTTATTCGTGCATGGCTATGCTGATGTAGAGCGGCCCCAGCTTCTGGCTTTGCATGTGGTTGATGACTCATGCATGCATTCTCTAACGTAGTGCTCTATTGTGCATGCATGCGTTGATGTAGAGCGGTCCCCACTCTAAGCCTTGCATGCTGCTGTTGAGTCGCGTTGATGCAATAACTGATGTAGGGCGGTCAACACTGCCCATTAATGTGTAGCCCAACCCTGACAGGACATAGCCCATAACCCACCGGTGCAAAGTCGCACTTCACAACTGCTCACTTGTCTGGGTCAGCAGGCATGCGCAGCCCTCCTTTGCATGCAACACATAGTTTTTTACAGCTCTATGATCCAATCCCCCCCATGGACATAGATGCTAGAACTAAATCTGGCCAGTACAAGCAAAGAAAATCTTTGCCGTTGAACCCAGGAATTTTTTAAAGAAAATTCCTTAACTTCTTCCAATCTCCTCCGATTCTCAAACCAACTACGTTAGCTTGACCAGAAAAACAAGCATATTAATCGTCACCTCTAACACTCCCCCTCGATTGTTGCACCAAATAGTTTTCTAGTTATCGGTGAAGGAAACGATGACATCCGTTGTCTCACAGAGGGATTCGATGTCAGAAGAAATTTCTACTACTTCCCCGGTGTCGAAAAATTTTAGAAGAGGATTCTCCTTGCTCTCAAGCTGAAAATCGCTCTCAACTGCAATGACCAAGGCTCCCCATGGGTTTTTTCGGCTTTTTGAGGTTACAACTTGGCTTTTTCTGCTATTTATGCCATAAACAAATGCTTGGTGGCATCTTTGGTTGACTCGCTTGATTTCCAATGACTTCTGCTCAAAGAAAACATGTAGGGGCATTTTCGACGCATGCTGCTACATGGAGGGGACCTCCGGTTGACCCTCCCTTTCCTTAGAAGCTTCCTTGTTGCTTTTCGGTGGGTGGAGACGTCACTGGGAGAGAAGGAAAAAAGTTATCCTCTCCGCCTCACGTCGAGCGGTTGTTGCAAAGGTATATATGGCGACAACAATATTGCTGGCACTATTTTTGCCCTCACGCATGCAAAGTCATCGCCCCATAGCTTGTATCAGAGCCTGCGTGATCTTGGCTGCCACAACTAGAATAGGGGTCGCGCTGGTTGATTGTTGCACGCTTGGAGTCTCCTCCACTACAACTAAATTACTCGCTTAGTAAAGTGTGAAATTCTCCTCTCATCAGTCATCCTTTTCCTCTTTGCCGCTTTGTCTTTTTCTTGCTATCTTGCCAGGTTTTGTCCGATAGTGGAGTGGGATTGCCAGCTCGCTTAGGAGGGGCAAGTTTGCTCGCCACTTGATTTGCAACCAAGCTCGCAAGCAAACTTGCTTCTATTTTTTTTGCTAGCTTGCTTGCTCTCTCTTGCTGACTACTGCGATGGCAAGCAGCTTTGCTGCCAGGCATGCCGTCACGGTAGGCTTGTCACTTGCCGCCTCACCTACCCCACTCACAACTCACGCTGCCTCCTCTGCTTTGGTCGCAATTGCTATCCCCTGCTTTCTACTCTATCATCGCAACAAGCTGTCGCAATAGGCATCCCTGCTTTGGTATTGCTCTCATAGCTTGCTGCAGTCGCTGCTTCCCTCGTACCCCATCCTCGCGAAAAAAAACTCTCGCAACCTCTTTCTCGCTCCGATTTACTGGTCCATGCTGCTAAAGTTCTATTTTTCTCAAAGGACTTAACAAGATCTTTGGAAGAACCATTTTCCAAAAACGTCGGAGATTGAAGTAGGTCTCCTAATGAATTAGAGGACTCAAGTGGGTGTTTGAAGCTGCTATGTTTTTGGAACTAAGAATGATTTTTTGTAGCAATTGAGGGGGACAAGTGAGAATTTGTTGGATGTCTAAATGACACTGAACGTGACTGAGCATACCAGCGATGAAAGGACTCAAACGGCTGCTTCAGAATTTTCTATTATAGGTGAATGCTCTAGATCTTTGCTACATGCTCCACAAAAACTTTTCATTCGCCATGAGGTACAAATCTCAGTTTCTTGGTGTGCAAAGATCAGCGATGGCGATGGCCTATGTGTTCGACTGCTGCATGTCTCCCAGATTGCCCTTCTTCTGGGTATAATGTGAGTAGACATTATGCGTAAGTTTACATTACTCCATACACCTGTAAAAAATGTCATTTACGACACTTTTTTGTCAAAAAATCTGTTGCTTGTGCTTTTTTCCATTACGTGCTCTAGGATAATTGTGTGGTCGATCACCTTTGAGCAAATCTAATGGGCGCGGATGTGAATGTGCTTCGTTTGCCCTTGAACTTTTGTCGAGTTTACAAGGTCGATAGTCGTTTTATTTTCAACTTAACCTTTGGTCGGACCGTGCTATAGGAAACCGCCATCATGGAGGTTCCTGAGGTGGGTAACCTCCTGAGTTGTTGATGTTGCCGCCCCATACAGAGCTTGAGCTAACCTGAGAATGAAGATATCTTACCTCCTACTGGACCACAAGAGTGTCGTTCTGGCCAGGAGACAAACAAATCCTATGGTACGTCGACGGTCTTCTTACGTACCGCCAAGATCTGCATCCACGCAACAGCTCAGCTTGAGGTTGCTTGACAAGCGGAAGACCAACCCTTTGTCAGAGGTAGTCCGGAAGAGCCCGAGGGCACAGTCAAGCTCCTTGCAAGCCCTTTTACAACATATCTCATTCCCGCGTGCCAAGTTGCTCATCGCAAATGGCAAGTAAAGTTGTCGATCGTAGCGTGCATGAGAGAACCGACTCTGCTACGATTCTCGGTCTCATCTCTCCCCCTTGGTCCCTGATGAATCAGCTTCTATTAGGTTAGGGGAGTCGGAACATGACAATTAAAGATGTCAAACCATTCGAAGACATTTGCTGTGTAAGATTGCTATGACAACTTGAGCGTGCATGATGCACGACCGCGTTTGATGTTCATGCCGAGGTAGTACTCAAAGCTCGGCATTAGCGGCACATTGATCTCTTTCGCCATTACACAAGCAGTTGCGTGGATTAAATCTGGCGATGGGCAAATGATCAATATATTGTCAATGTAGACGAGGACGTAGAAATCTGGGCATTTGTTCTAAGCCTGACGATGTAGAAATAACCAGTCATCATAGATTGATGGATGAAAATTCAATGACTCAAGGATGATTTCCAGCTTGTGGTACCAAAGGAGAAGGCTCTCCGTCAACCCGTACAAGCTCTTCAAGAGCTTGCATACTCTTGTGTTGCCGTAATCATACCCTTCTAGCTACTTCATGCAGATCGTAGTGTCCAATTCTCCATGGGAAGAGGCGTTCTTCACGTCGGGTTGCTGCACCGTGTAGTCTTTGCTATAATGGCAAGCATGATGCACACAATGGTATAACGGCTGATACGTGCGTAGGTTTGAAAGAAATCCTTGTCTTCTACCTGCATGAATCCCTTTTCAACAATGCACACTTTGAACGTGTCGTTGCTATCGACTACCTTCGTTTTCACCCTGAACACCAACTTCAAACCAACAGGCCTTGAGCTGGATGGCAGCTTTATTAGCTCCCAATTTCCCTACTCCATGAGGCGGTTGTATTGTGCATCTAGTGTTGCTTTCCATTTTGCTGTAAGCTCACCATCTCGTGCTTCCTTGGGTGACTTTGGCTCAAGCGGTAATGTAGATGAGGCCTTAGAAAGGAGAGCTGTCAAATGCGTTGTTGTGAAGTCGGCATGTACCTCATCATTCTCAGCATACAATGTGCATGCTGTGATTGCCATGTCGCATTTTTCTTCATCCTCCTAATGTTGTTCTTCCATGTGCTATTGCAAGAGCCATGTGAATTTCGGCATTTGACTATGTCATTCTGTTGCTTCAATAGGCATTCGCCATGGCCTACTACAAGCGTCTCCAAATCAGTGGCGATACGTTCGTCGTGGTCAGTCGCAAAGGGGCACACTCGTGCGCACCGCCTATTCACTTGCTTGATCTAGATCCATCGTGGTGAGTGGATCAAATTCTGATGCATTGTCTCGGATAGACTCCACAAATGAGTTGTAAAATGACTCAAAGAGGTCTGGTGTGGTTAAGTGCTTTGCTTCCTACCCTTGACGTGTCAAATGCTCAAAGAAAACTACATCAAGATAGGTGAGGATTTGTTAAGAGTCGATGTCATAGAACTCCTAACCTTTCATGTTAGGGCTTTTTCCGATAAACATGCCCCAAGTTGCTTTGTCTGCAAGCTTCCTTGACCGATCTTTTGCGACACGGAAAAGCGCCATGCATCGAAATGTCCAAAGCATGATGATGTCTGGCATGCATTCGTGCCATGCTTCAAATGGAGTCATGTCTAGTATAGCCATGTGCAATACACAATTCCACACCCAAACTATTGCCTTAGAGCATATGACCACCAAGAGCTGTCCAACTACGCTCATAATAGCATGGATGTAAACTTCTCCCGAACATTGCAATTCGCCCTTTGTGCAATACCATTCTGTTGCAGGGTATATGGTGCAGAGAACTACTACACGATGCCCATTTCCTTAAGCCGGGACATGAATTTTGTGCCAATGTACTCGCAAGCTTTGTCAGAGCGTAGGACTTGCAACTACTTATTGCTTCACCTCTCTGCCATTTCAAGCCCTTTGAAAAATTATGTTTGCGCTTCATCTCTGGTTCGGAGAGGGTCGCTCTAAAGAAAACGTGTTGCATCATCAACAAAGATGAGGAAGCAACGGTGTCCACTATAGATGGTCTGCAAATGTCAGTGTGAACCGGTCTCAGCTTTTGGCTGATGTTGCACTTGCTTGCATAGGCAAATTCTTTCGTGGCAACTTGGCACAAATGTAGTCCCCACAAGGGTCAGTTGTGCCATGACCACTTTTTTTATGTCAAGGCCGTTGACATGGCCCTTCTTCTCCATGGATTCCACCAACTGATTGCTGATGTGGCCAAGCCTCTAGTGCCACACTACAGCATCTACACCTACAGGTTGGTGTAGACTTGCTGCTGTAAATGGAGAATCCGTCTCATCTTGAGCTAGTGCGCTGGAGTCCGCCTCAATCATGCCATGAGGAAGGATCTGACCTTCTTCAAATGTTTTTCCTTCATGGATTTTAAGCATGACATGCTTGTCGTTCCTGATAACGCGAGCTCCTCTCTTCATCCGTTGGTAAAGGGAGAGGAGGTTAACAGTAACTTCAGGTATGTAGAGAACGTTGCCAAACATGACCTTTGCACCATCATACCCTATTACGGTCATCATGCTCTTGCCGAGCACAAGCACCTACTTGTTGTTGGCGACTGTCACGTAGCTCTGATCTGAAAGCTTTTAGTTGTGGAGGCAAGACTTGTGGTACGTGATGTGCGAGGTACTCCCGCTATCCAAGTACCAAACATACAACGAGCTTGTTGCTCTAACTGTCTAACATCTGGAACACTGATGTAGTGTAGTCAAGCTGCTACCCTTTGCCTTCATCCTTCGCCTTCTTGTCAGACTCTTGACTTTCCTTTTTATTCTTTCCTCCTCCAATCTCCTTCCTCTCTTCCCCTCGCTTCTTTCCCTTAAATTTGCTCGACATCCTCCTTTTCTCTTCATTACGCAACCCCTTGAAGCAGTTTTTCTTCACGTGCCCTTTCTTCTTGCAATAATGGCACGTGATATCGGGACGTGATCCGATCACCTGGCCAATGGCATTGCGTGCGACTGCCTTTAGGAGGGAGCGCATTGACTCGTGGGAGTATGTTGACTTCATTACTGTATGGTTGTTCAAGAGGGAGTGAGATGCGCTCTTCTCTCTTTCATTCTAATAAATTGCATTGCTGATAATGTAAGCTTTTTTGCTTGTGAGTTGGTGGTCTATCTCTTCTATCAATAGCATCTTGCAGACAGAAGTCTATGTAAGTTCTGCTTCAGGCTTTAACTTGAGAACTTTTTTCACGCTATCCTAGTCTCTTGTGAGGCCCTCGAGTGGGAAAGTCACAAAGATTGGCTTAGAGATGGGTGCATTTGTGATGGTAAGTTTTTTGCAGAGTAATTTTGCCTTTCTTATTATGCTCTCAATGTCATTTAAGCTCCTGAGGCTGATATGGGAGAACTCTTTGAGGAGATGAGACTTGAAAGTGGAGTCGCTTGACATGTAGGTCCGTAGCAGATAAGACCATGCATGTTTGGCTGGCTTTACTATTGCCACGTACATGCGAATGGCTTGCTGAATGCAAGGAAGTAGCTGATTGTCAAGCACCATGTATGTAGCTTGCCTGAAGTAGTTGAACTCCAAAACAATGTGTGGTTGAGATCCAAGGGGAGGAGGAACGTAATAGCCAATGTAGACATTCTAGATGTTGTGAATCTGGGTTACTTGTTTGAACTTCTGGACCCAGTACGAGATGTTCTCACAATCAAACTGGTCAATCTTGATCTTGTGTAGATGCAAAAAGGCTGCAATTGTTGGCACAATGTCCTCTAACCCTTGGTACCCAACTCCCCTTGTTGGAGTTGTGTGACACTACTACACGTTTGCTACTACTGGTAGCGCTTGAAACACAGGCTGCACTGTTGGATGTGGTTGTCTCATGTATGTCACGGGCGATGGTGCTTGAGGAGCTGGCTGAAATGGTTCCATCATGGGCATGCCCAATGCAACCTGTCGCTGTTGGGCTGGAAACAACAGCTGCATTCCTACTTTTGCCGACGTTGCTAATGGCACTTGCGAAGGAATGACAGGCTACTGCATGACTGGTGGAAGACTTGGCTAAGGTAGATGTGTTGATGATGCTTCTGAGGCTTGAAGGGCATGATTAGACTACTACTACTATTGTTGCTATTGAAGTTAATGATGTTGAAGCTTGTTCTGTTGCTATAGCCATGCTATCCATTATTGAATCTGACTCACCTCAGCATCAAGTGTGAGCTGCTCCTGCTGGCAGAGTAGCCTTTGTGCACCTAGTTGCTGCTTCAATGCCATGGTCTCTTGCTCCATAGCTTGGCGCGTAGTTGCTTCTTGCTCCGCCATGTGCTTTGCTTCATCCGCCAAGCGTTGCGATTCTTCCGCATTACCCTCTCCCTGCTATGCCACATGGCGACGTTGATGTTTTCCCATGCACAAATCACGCAAGATATAACTTTCATCAAGAGGTGGAGAGTTCACACCTGAATTCTCCAACTCCATGTTGCTCACGTGATCCACATCATCGCAGTCGTTTCTATGCTAGATCCCACCGTGGGCGCTTGAAAGCATCAGTTGCTGGCTGGCGTAGGTGACTGGATTCTACAGCTCCTCTAGAAAACACCACTAGTTAAGACTCAGAATGTAGATGTTGTAAGTACAAACCTCGCTCTGATACCATGTTGATGTTTGTGGGGTGCAAAAAGAAGTAGGTTCCTTGCTGCTAGGACCGTTCTGCTTGGAGAGCAACCACAGAAAGAGTATAAAGCTAGGACAGGGAGAATGTTGGGACTCAATGATTATGGTTGATCACAACTATAGTACAAGAAACAATACAGCAAACACAACTCAGCTAAAGAATAATTTTTCGCTCTCACACCTACACACAGCTCCTCGCCCACACATGGGCAACGCCTAGCAAGACAACTCTAGCAAACTAGCTTGAGTCTTGGGCGTAGTCTGGCCACTCCTTCTAGGTAGTCAGGCCTTTAGGGAGTCAGGGGCGTCCTCCTGCCCAGGCTAGCAGATTGCTGCCAGGCGCACTGCTGTCTCAAGAAGAGTGTCGGCAGATTCTTGGCCTTGAGTGATGTTTGGAACTAGTGGAGGCTACTGTGGTCGACTGTAGGCGGAAAGCTTGGTGATGAATGAGTTGTTCATTGAAGACTACCAGGCTGGCAACCTTTTACAACAGACCGTTAGCAAGTTGACATCTATCTATCGAACAATCTATTTGCTTATCTATTCACCCATTCATCTATCTACATATCCATTCATGTATTTATCTTACCATCTATGTACGTACCTATGTATGTATGTATCTGGCCATCTAGTTCCTTTTTTGAGAGTACAATCAACTTTTGAGAGAGGTTGTTTCTTATTCAAGCCCCACACAACATTCACCACCACCACCACATTCCCTTTGTCGCAGAGACAAGGAGGCACGGGAGGAACATGCAAAGAGAAAGTTAACCATGTTCTAGTGAGAAAATACTTCCAAGACATGTGAATCACATGTCTTGTGATGCATAAAACAGTACCTCATTGGCACCGTTTTGACTTGAGGTGTTTGCATAGCTATGGGTAAAGCATCGTACAAAAGACAAGTCCACACAAACAAAGGTATCAATAATGGCATGGCAAGATTCTCTATGTTTTATCAAATGTTGATAACCTGCAAAATCACATTGGATAGCAGTGGAGGTTTTTTGTAGAGAGTGTTAGGGCTAACGTTAAACAATATTTAGTAGGTAGTGGTGGGAGACCCGTGTTTAATTAGGCTATTTGCATACAAAATCCTCTAATTATGCATAGTGTGACTATATCCTACAACACTTCCTTCCTTGTCAACGAAAAGCTTATTGCATTTACAAGGCCGGATGGGGGCATGTGGCTACTTGCAATGGGAAAGACAATCCCAAAACAACTTTGGAAATAGATCTTGAACAAAGGGAAGAGTGAGGTGGAGAGGGCATTGGCATCAAAACAACAAGCATTCTGAGTGTTCACATGAGGATACATGTTGATCCAGCATATCGCAACAAGTCAAGCACAATGAGATGGGGCATTTGAGTATTGATGTGAACAAAACGTATAATGTGAAAGAGGGAGTAGACATCTTTCAACCGGTAAAGGTGAGGAGATTCACACAACAAATGAAAACACACGTATTCTATCACAAGCCCTTAGACCTTTAGTATTCAATGCGAAACGTTATGCATGCTTTTGTTATTGAAATGATTTGCGATAGGGAGACCCCATTAGAACCTTCCTCTATGCCTTGGAACAATCACATGCACCATAGAAATAACAACAAATACTGGCAAGAATGGGAAAAGTGCCCTTGTATATGATGAACACATACCGGATAATACCATCATAGGACTTAAAAGCGGCATTTATAATGCTACGAAGGTGATAAGCACTAGTATATCTGGCGTTTTTGCCTTACAAATGCCAGCATTATGTTCTCGTGCAGGTGGAGCAAGTGTTCAGGGAATTTACATGGATCCCATGAGCAATGAAAGAGATCATGACCTTGGGGTTTTGGGCTAAGATGGATGTCTCTTATCAAGAAAGTTTTGATGTGACAAATCGTGGAATAGAGGAGATATTGAATACATGCTTTGACATGCGGAACCCATGCCCCATTAAGCATTTTTAGGGGGAGTAGTACTCTTAAGATTCAGCATCTCATGCAATTCATGATTCTATAATCGTGGTGGACCAATTGGTCGCATTAATTTAAGGAGAAGGTGGATTCATGCCTCCTTTTGCTACTACAAATGGATGGTTTGTAATGGATAAGTGAGCACAAAGTGGCCCATAATGAGTGGCACACATTTAGGCGAGCAAGGCATACTGACTTTAAAGAACCTTGCTCTCCACCTTTTTTTTATGCAGCCAACTCCAATCTTGGTAGAGCATGAGGCATCTCCTTTATCCAAACGAACTTGAGGAATGTTCAAAGGACGAGGGAGGAGGGAATAGACCAGGGCAAGAGGGACCTTTGCATAATTGTGAGAGCACAATTTCAAATGGTTCTTAAATATAACAAAAGGGAAGGTTACATACATGGTAGAGTGCGATCAATGGAGCCCCAAGCACTCTTCATAATGATTTTGTAATATAATACACTGGTGGTTTTATCAATGCTGGCATTATTGTTGGGAAGGTAGGAGGCAATCCCCTAGCTATAGCGCATTGTTGTAGTGTAGGAAAAGAATAAGAGGAAATGGCTTATCACACACCATTGTTCCATCACCAACCGAATGAAAAAAGCATTAGGGACTTATAGGGTGGGTTCAAATCTTTCCTCCTATTGCAACTTGCACACCTATGTCAAATGCCTTTGTGTACATGAGTACAAAGGAACCTTATAAACCTATATGAATAGTCTCAATCCCTCTCCTATGCCTATGCAAGGGGGGATGAAGGGGGTTAGTGACATAGTGATTGTAAAACAATGGGATGCATGGGGTGAATATTGAGCATGGAGGGCAATTACTAGAGGGATGCCTATATACAAATCGTTTTGACCAAATCGCAGGCCACAAGCTCATGATGGATGTGGCTAGCATTTGAAAAAATAGAGATCCATGCTAGCCTTTTAAGCACAGCCACGGGCTTTACTGATACTAATAGTAGCCCCCTTCATGCTAAAAAGAATGAATTGACAAATAATAACATTTCTAAAAAAAGAACATTGTAACACTACTAGTAATGGCAAAACATGCGCTAGTGTAGTTATCTGTGATGATAATCTGATTTGGGACTGTCATCACCCTGAGGCTGTAATTGGTGAAAGACACACCATTGGTGCTAGAAGAGACATTAATACATGTTCTAAAATTGCCAAGAATTGCAACTTCCAAGTTGGAATTGCAAATAATAGACACTTGCATCACAAATAATGATAATGGCTCCATAAAGAAAGCCAAAAGCCATGTTACCATCACGAGCAAGAAGAAACCCTTGTCACCAATGATGATAAGGCCTCGTTTATGTGGTAAATAATTAAATATGATACATTGGCTTTACCACATGATGTGTCTTACAAAAACCTAGTTCCACTACCAACAATGGAAACAGCCCACTAGTGCGGCCACTTATGAAAAGGTTTCTTCTAACGCTAACAATAAAGGCATTCGCCCTTCTTGCATTGCCAAAACACACCATGAATTTTATTTTCATTGGCAACAATGAAGTAAGCCTTGCCAATACTACCTACAAAATCTCTTCCCTTTATGAAACCCTATTAGTGGCACACTCCCTTTTTGCATGGCCGGTATTTGCAAATGCCTTGTAAGTATTGCCAAGTAACACCAACTTCCATGCTGGCCTCGCAAGCATAAAAAATAGCCTGACTACCATTGCTAATATTGATGAGAGGTGCCTTAGGTATGCCATTCAGAAACATCATGTTATAAGCGTTTTTTGTATCCACTTTAGATGTAATCTCTAAAGTATAAAGATTTATGTTGAACCACGAAAAACAGTCTATGGAGATTTTGCAAATACCCTGTAATCAATTAAAAATGTAGCGTTACCAAATAGTGGTTCACACCTTGCAAGCCTTGCCAAATACCCAGTAATTTATCAAAAATGTGTTCATATCCATTCTCGTACAACAAATCATAAGAAGCAACAAGCAAGTGCTACACGCATGGACATAGTCTTGCTTATGTCCTGGGCTATTCTTCACCCTACATTGGCAATTCTAGTAGGAAAAATGCATTTGCATCAGCAATCGTAGCGTTGGTTGTGTTGGCGTTCATAAAAATTCCAAATTAGGCTTTTCCAAAGCCATCACATTTTATGTTAGCATTGCAGCATGATAAGCTCCCTATTGGCAATGGTACTAGTGGCATACGCTATGCTCACAAAAAGACAAGGAGAAAAAAAAACTAGAGGGTGCGAATTGAATTCTGAACCCCAAAAGACCTAGCCACAAACTTTCAAACATTTTAGATGTTGAAAGATAACCAAGAACGTCTGGATAATGTAAAAATTTCATTTTGAATTAGCACGGCTACATGGGAGGCCTCATTAGCATCTCGCCAGTTATGTGCAAGGGAATCTTCACATTGCCCCATCCTCCATGATATGTGTTTCAAATGGGCATGGAGGCTTGATAAACACTTGCATCAGTGTTATGCTTTGCATATTCAAAAAAAACTATGTTGAAGTGCCCTTACATAGCATAAGTCATGAGATCTTGTCAATAAACAATATAGACTGAGGTTTCCCACCTTACAAACGTATAGACACTGTAGTAATGCTTCAAATTGAGAGTGGGCCATGTTATCTCAAGTAAAAAAACCGCAAGGATATATTCCATTCCACGCTTTAAAACAAGCTTTTAAAATTTGCCTTCTTGATAGTGGAATGTGTTAGGCTTCATAAATTGCAATTGCAAAATGGTTGTAGCACACCTAACACATTTTATACCTTGTATTCAATCAGATAAATCTTCTTAAAATCTAAATGATGCAAAGCAAAACATAAATTGTTGCTTGCTAATTCAACCATGAAGTCCATGGTCAAGAAACATGTCCTCGACTAGATAAGGGTCCACCAATCACGATAGATCCACTAAGTAAAAATGATATCACGTGCACCACCATGGCATCGAAGAGATGAGGTTTTTGCATTTCGGGGTAACGTCAAAGGGAACAATGCCACGAGTAATCTTTGCAGCCCACCAATGTCTCCTATATAGAAGATCCTCATGTACAACTAATGAACGTGGTGTTTCCTCTAATCCCACCCACCCAGTCACCATGCTTTACACATCAATCCCGTTTGTCGACTCATGGAACAAGCAGCTTCAACATATACGTAAGAAAATCCTTTCTTTACGTGGAAAAGATGTGCTATGGAAAAACTCTATTGGTACATGTGGTTAACTATCAAAATGATCTCAACAATAGTTATGCGAGTTTTGTTCTAGCACAGCCAAAAAGGGTTTAGCCAAACCATGTGTGACCTCATGATGGGTAACAATGCTTGATGCATGTCAATTATGGCATGAAAACCATAGAGGGCTGAGATGTCAACTCTTCACAAGTAAAGATTAAGGCATAAACAACAACAAATCATGAGGCTCTAAACTAGTTATAAGTACAAAATATAACTAGTTCCATTCTCAACTAAACAGATAATGTAATACTTCAAAAGTTTGGAAAGTCATTTGAAAAGAAATCTTTGATTTTCCATTTTTAGCGAACCCACGGCTGAATTTTGGGCCGTTGGCTAGGGGTAACCTATTAGAGCAACGCAAAAAAAAATATCAATATCATAATACTAGCTCCCACAAAATCAGCAATTTGCTCAATTTCACTGCTATCCCTTGATGTGCCTACACCCTTGAGGAGAGAGTAGCACATGCTCGCAAATCACGTGTTGTTACTACCTAAACACAAAAGAGACTGTATATGCTTCGTTTTTTTCAACCTGTATATTTCAAAGGCCATTTAAAGGATAACTTCTTCCTACTGAAAAGGAAATAAAAAAACATTTTCATGCCTAGCCCAAAAAATAAGAATAGAACCAATTGTGATTTTACGTGGCAAATTTCTACTTGTTTTCACATTGTTAACTTCATGTACATATGATTTACATGTTTCTTTGTTTACATATTCATAATGCAAAAGAGGATTAATTAACATAATAAAACAACCCTATCCATGCAAAACACGAGGTTGGGGACCTTTGAAGATTTCGCATTTGTCAACCCATATGCCCGTGGCATCGGATTCTCATCATCTAACTTCGTTTCAAAGCAATGATGTTCGTAAGAAGGATGCACATTATTAGCATAGACATAATTATTATCTATAACCTATTTGGCCCAGATAATTGTTAGACACAAGCAAGGTTTTGACAAACGAGCATACTTGGTAGTAGCAATAACTCCTTCACATGCTCAAATTGTTTCTATTACACCATTGCATCTCCATGTTCGCTTCTTATTTTCCATCAATCTTACTATACATGGAAAACGAACATTCTTAAACATGTAATGTACTTAGGTTCTACGTTGTTTCCTCCATGAAGGTTTCTCTAACCATAAGCACCACTGGATCAATATGACCAAACTTCAACACACAGACATTAAGGCATGAAAACATCAAGGTAAAAAATCATAGGCAGGATTGTACTCATGTTGTTGTTTCAGTCACATCTAACACAAAAATTGATGTTAACCAAACCATGCACACCCATGAAGCGTACATAAATTTAAATGTCAAAGGCTCTACTATTCTTAAACTCCTAATCTCTAGCTACAACATAAGATGAAAACGTGCAATGGTGCTTTCCTCTAGTTAGCTAACCATCATGGCTTCATATTCATACACACATAAACTAAGAAAAATCATGCTTGCCCTTAACATGTCCAAACTTCTTTCATAGAATTTTAAATGACTCTTTTATTTATGTTTCCATCTACCCAACATGAGAATTGACATCATTTTCTATATATCTCTATTTTTCTAGAATTTGTGGGGATGGAATCCCTTGTATACACTCTAATTGGTTCTCATCTATGTAGAAATATCTAAATTCCATAAGGAAATAAATGATGCCCTCTTTAAGTTAAAAAAGATGGGTACAATACCCAATCCTCAGAATGAAACCAAGTAATAGTTTGGCGACGTGCACATTATTATATGGTGATACATAATACCACCGTGAGTGATAAAAAAATTAGATTCTAATTCAAATATGATGATTTGTCAGACTCTTTTTATGTTATCCACCCATGAGAACATTCCGATGATCACTATTGATTGAAGACAACTTCAAATAAATGCAAACACCATCTTTATACCTTTAAGGTAGTGAGCAATAATAAATGGTACAACAGTGACTATCAATACTCTTTGTGCAAATTTGTATCATATTTCTATGGCTTTCCTCCCTACAAAATCTTCAACATTTTTTAAAAGTATAGGTTTCATTCAATGCATATGTATTCCTTTGCAAAGTGACACGTACTCTAGTCATGTGTAGACATTGTATGCATAATACAAGAACAATGTTGGGGTACACACTAGTCTTACTTCTCTTTTCAATAATGGCAAATTAGGATTGAATAAAATTGAAATTTTTTGAGATATCCAATTTTGATAATTTCCTTGATGAGGAAACCATACCCTATACAAAAACACTACACAAACGGTGCAATTGCAAATTTTTTCCATCTCTTTTACTCTTTCTTTTCCTCTCACACT
>SZWC01008139.1:95237-106180 GCA_023375785.1 Penium margaritaceum
TGTGTGTATGTATGTGTGTGTGCATGTGTGTGTTTTTGATTTCTAAGTCTTCCGTTGGGTTACGGTGGTTGTTCGTTGCACTTCCCAGTCCTCCCCCTCTTTCTCCATCCACTTGCGAGCTATGCATAAACGTGGAGAATGCACCATGCTCTCCAATGCACGCGTGCAATCCATGGTGGGCTGAAATGCATGGCGGTGTTGCGCGCATGCTATCCATGCCGGGTGCACACCAAGTCATGGCGGAAGCACCCGCCCTGGTCTTTGTTTCTGTCACAGGCAGGCGACCTGGCCTACGGCCCTGCCGGCCCGCCGTGGCATGATCGCTACGCGATCACGCGACGTCTAGCCGGTAGGGCCATCGCTTTTTTCCACCCGTCAGAAATCGACGGGTCTCGAACCAGAAGTTTTCCGGAATTAATTGACAGGGCAAAAACAAATTATGAGCCGGCCTCAAAATGATCGTAACATTATTTCAGTCCGGTCCCGAATTAAACATAAGTATTCATGTTCTGAATTTAGGCGGGAATAGGGTACTTTGTGGCGTCAATAACAAAAACCATAAAAAAACACTTGTGTCCAGAGGTAGACTTGACAAAAGGTCTCCGGATTGCCATGTGGGCATGGACATCTGAGGACATGCCAACTCTGATTTGATGCAAGGGTCACCATGATGGTCATGATTGTATTTGGAGATGGTGAGACCTTTGACGGGGCCATCGGAAAGCTTTAGTTTAAGCTCCTGGTTGTTAATATGACCAAGGCAGAGTTGCTACCGTTCTAGTGTTGTTGAATTTTGTAGGGAGAGACTGACGGCCGCTACAAGTGGCTGATGAATGCAGAGTGGATGCATCCAACACCCAATCATGCCATTAATCTGTACTTTTTCCTTTGGAAGGAGTGCCTCTGTGGTTCTGCTGATGTAGGTCTACATGTGTTTTATTGTGAAGCGTAGTCCTTTCATCGTCAACTTTCCCTTGGAGATGAGGTTGGCATAGATACTAGGTACATAGAGTACGTCAGCGATGGTGATGTCCATAGTTTTGGCTCAAGCATTGAGGTACTTAATGCCATGGTTTAGTAGTTCCATCATGTTCCTCACCATCACAATGGTGATATTGTGCAAAATGTTGTCAACACATGTGATGTGTTCGTTGCTTCCACTATCCAGGTAGAAGATGTTTGAATGCCATAGAAACATATGTTTTAAGTGGTATAGAAAGTGGTGTGGTGGAAAAATTCGTACTCCTATCCTGCTTCATCTGATAACTCCTTTTTGTTGGTGGATTTTTTTTTTTTTGCTTCTTCTAACCATCTGGCCAGTCCTCCTTGCTGGCACTACCGTGGATTTGATGGTTTTATGCTATCTCTTTCATGTCAATGATGTTTTTTTCATGTAGCAATCCTTCTCAACATGTCCCATTCTGTTGTAACATTTTCATGTAATAGCAAGATGTTATGTAGATTTATGGTAATTGGAGCTGAGAGATGCAGTATTTGGTGAGACTCGCTCAACAATTGATGGAGACATCATTTNTTTGTTCTTTTTGGCATCTTAGAGCCGTGGTGAGCAATATTGACAAGTGCTTGCCTGTAGTGTTTCTTAATTTTTTGTTCATATTGCTTTTGAAGAAACATTCTAGAGATGAATTGTTTACTAAGGAGATGAGGTTGAGTATAGCAAAGTGTTGGCTCTAGTGGGTGTAGAGGCACCCTCAAGGATTCCTAGCTCTCAGTGATACACGCTACCAAGGTTTGGGTAGCCAATGGACACCAATGGTGAAGAGTGTGGAGCACAAGGATCACGGATGTGAGTGGGCAGAACACGTCGCATTCAGTAGATCTGAATCAAAACACGTTTTTGTTACCTTTCATTGTAATATTATATCAGATTCTTATAGCCTGTGATCTAAGATTTCCAACGCATCCAAGCACGCCCAAATCGGAGCAGTAGAGCCCCTGCTACGGCCGTTGAAGTAACCCTTGGTGGAGCCAAGCAGCCCACCATGTCTACGAACGGGAGTGACGGGAGGCGCTTCGACGGTGGCCTATCGAAGCGCCCTTCCTGTCATCCCAACGTGGGGAGGGACTCGCCTTGGTCCAGGGGAACATCCACATTCATTCCTTCATGGCCCATGTGCCTTTGGAGCCCATTGGAGATGAACTAGGATCACTGGTGGTGGATTATCCCGCCACCTATGGCGGGTACCAGATTCCACTCGCCCAACACCCGATTTTTGGGCTAGGCTAACTTTCTGAATAATCACTCAAATCGAGTGAATTGAAGCTTGATCTTGCATGGAGCAATCCAAGGAATCCAAATCTATAGTCAGATGAAGTGTTCGACCACTCCTCAGTGGTCGAACCAGGGAGTGCGATCAACTGTACTCATGGCAAGGTGTACACCATGTTAACAATCTCCCCCTTGCACCGTAGCCTTGATGCCCTGTCCTTGGAACCTGTAGCATTTTTAAACTTCACAGCGCAAACCAAGCTCCATGCAGCTTGCGTCGAGCCTGTCCTTGGGTTGTGCCTTGGTCATGGCATTGGCGAGCATGCGCTTAGTGCCACAATGCACAATAGCCGCATCTTCCTTCGCCACCAAGTCTCGCGTGTAATGATGATGGATCTCGATGTGCTTGGTTCTCCTGTGTAGCACTGGGTTCTGGGTGATGCTGATGGCACTCATGTTGTCAACGTTGAGTACCGTCGGCTTCCTTTGCGGCACGCCGATCTCTTTTAGCAGCCGCCGCAGCCACACCGCCTCCTTTGTAGCTTCCGCGAGTGCAATGTACTCCGCTTCGGTGCTGGACAGTGCAATAAAGTCCTGCTTCATGCTTGCCCATGAAACTGCTGCACCACCAAGCACAAACACGTACCCCGACGTTGATTTTCTGTCATCCACATCACCAGCCCAGTCGGCATCCGAGTAGACGACCAACTCGAGGGAGTCGTCACGTGCTCCCCCTCCAAACACGAGTCGCAACTGTTTTGTCGCCTTGAGATAGCGGAGGATCCGCTTCACCGCTTGCCAATGCAGCGGCCCGGGGTCAGCAACATAGCGGCTCACTTGGCCCTCCGCGAAGGCTAGGTCGGGCCGCGTCGCCACCATGGCGTACATGATGCTCCCCACCGCGGACTGGTATGGCACACCTGCCATCTCCTCCTTCTCCTCATCCGTGCTCGGTCCCATGCTCGAGCTTAGCTCACATGTGGTGGTCATGGGTGTGCCGATGGGGTTGCACTCCTCCATGTTGTAGCGGCGAAGCACCTCTTGCACGTACTTTGCATGCCCCATCTCAAGCGTGCGTGCCTTGCGGTCCCTCTTGATGGCTACGTCGAGGTAGTACTCGAGCTCGCCCATGTCGGTCATTTTGAACCGACCGCCCAGCTGCCGCTTCAAGTTCACCAACTCCTCCATGTCCAATGACATGAGGATGAGGTCATCCACGTAGAGGACCACGATCTGGTGCAAACCCAGCTGCTTTTACACGTACACGCTTTGATCCACTTTGCAGCGCTTGAAGCTCAGCCATGAAGCCGTCCATTTTCAGGTACCACATGAGTGGCGCTTGCTTCAGTCCGTAGAGCGCCTTGCAAAGCCGGCACACCTTCCCTGGCGGCGCGTCCACCCCCTCCGGCACCTCCATGAGGGCCTCCTTGTCAAGGTCGTCGTTGAGAAACCCGGTTTTCACGTCCATTTGGTGGACTTCACGCGGCACCACCACCAAGAGGATGGAACAGATGGAGGCAAACTTCGCTCCCAATGCGAAGGTTTCTTCGTAGTGTTCATCCTTCCGTTGGGCGTACCCGTCCGCCACCAGCCGCGTTTTGTACCGCTCCACCTTCCCCTCCTTGGTGAGCTTCTTCTTGAAGATTTACTTGGAGCCGATGATTTGTGTGCCCTCCGGCCTGTCAATCAGCTGCCAAGTGCCGTTCTCTTCGTGGGAGGCGAGCTCAGATTTTATGTCTCCCTCCCACTCAGTCCCATCCTTTTGCTGCAACGCCTCCTTGACGGTCTCAGGCTCCTCTTGCGCAATGAACTCTCAATTGAATCCAGTCCAGGTGCCCTGCACGGTATCGTACCGTTTTGCCGTCCTTCTTGCACGTCCGCTTCTTCAGGAATGCTGCTGCTCAGATTGCTGCTGCTGCCGCCACTGCTACTGCTACTGCTGCTGCTGCTGCCCTCTCACGGTGCCACTCATACCGCTGGCCTGCTCCCCTTCTCTCGGGGACCGTGGAGATGCGGGCTCACTCCCCGCCTCCTCGTTCAGCTCCACTGCTGACGGCGCTTTGGACTCAATGTCCGACTTGGCTGAATGCAAAACAGCCGCTCCCCCATCCCCCGGATGGTTATCGCCGGTTGGAGCCGCTCGGACGTCACCCTCTTTTGCGTCCTCCGGCGTCTCTCCTTTGAGGAGTGGCAGCCACTCCCCCCGCTTGGAGAGACCCGCGTCCTTGTCTGTCCAACGGCTGTCCTCGTTGAACGTGACGTCGTGACTCTTCACAATCTGCTGCTTCCGTGGGTCGAAGAGCCGGTACGCCTTGCTCCCGCTCTTGTACCCGACAAAGATGCAACGGAGAGTCCGCGGGTCCAGCTTGCCCCGCCCCTCCCGTGCCTGCACAACAGCATGTGCAAGGCAACCAAACGTGCGGAGGTGTGCCACAGTTGGCTTCCTCCCGCTCCACACTTCTTGTGGCGTCTTCCACACCTTGGACTCCACATCTTTTAGCGGCTTTGTCGGTTTCAGGTTCATGATGGACGCCGCTGTCCGTGCCGCCTCGCCCCCATACCACTGCGCGAGGCCGGCATCGCTCAACATGGACCAGACCATGTTGAGGATGGTGCGGGTTGCCCTCTCGGTGACGCCATTCTGCTGCTGAGAGTGTGGCATAGTTTTCTGCCACGCGATCCCCTTGCTCTTCATCCATGCAGAGCAGCCCTCGTACTCGCCACTGTTGTCACTCCGGAATGCCTTCACCTTCAAGTCTGTTTGCCGCTCCACAGCCGCCACAAATTCCTGCATGCAAGACAAGACATCGCTCTTCCTCTTGATGATGTAGAGGTAGAGCTTGCGGCTGTGGTCGTCGATGAAGGTGACGAAGTAGCGCGCCCCACCAATGGAGGGCTGGAACGGTCCGCACACATCCGTGTGCACCACTTCCAACTTCGTCGATGCACGCGTCCCTTTGCCGTCAAGCGGCTACCATGTCGCCTTGCGGACCACGCACGGCTCGCACACGGAATTCCTGGCTGCATCAAGGCCCTTGACCTCGAGGCCCCGCACCACTTCCTTCTTTGCCATGTCCCTCACAGTTGAGGGAGCAATGTGACATAGACGGTGGTGCCATAGGTCTAGATTTCCTTCATCCTTCATCACGAGGTTGACGGCGTCAGTCCTCACTGCATCGGCAAGAACCTTGGTACGAAGAAGGTGCAGGTCCTCCTCCCTCTTGCCTCGTGCAATCACCTCGCCATCCCCCTCCTTTCGGATGATGGCCTCTTTCCTGTTGAAGAGTACCTAGAGCCCCTTGTCGGTAAGGCGGCTCACTGACAGCAGGTTTGTCCCAAAGTTGGGCATGTGGAGCACGTCGTAGATGGTGCACGGTGGGAATGACGCACGGTGTTGACATGGTGTGCACCGTGCACCATTCACAGCGTCGTAGATGGGACACCATGTCATGGTGTCCCATCTACGATGGGACACCATGACATGGTGTCCCATCTACGACTTGGTGTCCCATGCAAGGGGCACACCATATCAACACGAAGAATGCGCTTCACGTCCCTCTATTTGTCGCCAAGGTAGTTTATGATATATAAGACAGAAAAGACTTAGGGAAGAGTTGATTTTGTGACAGCAAGCTGGTTATTGTTGGAGTGAGGCGATAACTGCGCTAGATTTTGGCTTGAGCATGGTGCAGTCGGTTTTTCTTTTGGAGGAGTCCACGTGAAGTTAGGGATTTTTCCGTGATTCACCGGGAATCTTCCTATGGAGAATTTCCCACTATACAAGCTAGAATATTTCTGTGGTTTTTAATCCTCAAGGGCATGTTCAAGTCCTGGACGTTTACAAATAGTTTGGTGTGTCCAAGGAAGGTGGGACTACCTCAGCCAACTCACTGGAGTGATGTCCAAGGTTCGACAACTTGGCAAGTGCCTCGTACAAGGTAATCTTGGAGAATACGAAGCTTACAATGTTTACGTGAGCCATTGTATTGACATCAACACAGTCGCCTAGCTCACATACGACCTCATGATGGATTAACTACATCATCATTGCCACTTCCAATGTTGGACGACACATTACTTCATCAGCGGTTGGGACCGCCGGGACTACCACCTTCAGTGAAGCAGCCTGGACCGCCAGGACTACTACCAGCCAGAGCAGCAGTGTAAAAGGGAGCACCATTTTTGGCTCCAATAACCAATTCCAGTCTCTCCAACTCCATTGTATTAGCATCAACTATTCTGCACGTCTGCGAGACTTGGTCTATGTACCAGACTCAGATCCTGGTGCTCCTGGAGTTTCCTCGAGGTTCCCTCTGAGGACCCACTGACTCTGGCAGAAGTGTGCCAGCATGGAGAGGAGGTTGCCTGACATCCTGAAGGCTTGTCAACCCGGAAGAAGGTCGATACACCAAGACTCTTGCTACAAGGCTGGACACCTAGCAAGACGTTGCGCCTAGTTTGGGCCAGGCTCTGTCAAGTTTCTGTTGCTGATCTGTTCACAGGCTGTTACAGAGCTTATTCATAGTATTGCTGTACTTTGTATTCTTGTAATACAATCAGAGCTTCCGCATTCATTTCTCAGCAGTTGTACAAGCATTACTTGGCACACCAAAGGTCCTGGCATGATAGCAAGGCCAACCAAGCCTTTGCTTTGGTCGTGCAAAATTCCAACAGTTATGAATATGTTTTACTCTTTTCTAGTACAATTTGACGATGCCGTTAAACTGGCTGGTGTGGTTGTGAGAGATATTTGTGATTAGCATTTTTTTTTTTTAAGTTGTTGGCCTAGTACTACTGCATTTGGTACTGCCATGTGGAGTAGGCAGGTTCTGTGCTGTCTTTGTACTGAATACATGATACCATCATTTTAGGAGGACTGGGTATGTTGTAGTTGTTGTAGTTCAACTGTCCAAGGAAGTTTGGTGGGCTTCCATGAGTTGGGGGTCTGTATTGGCCATTGAAGAACTGCCACAGCTTTTGTCAACGGGTTGATGCTTCAAAGCTAAGTTTATAGTGGGATAAACATTCATCGTTGAACTTATCTATGATGATCTTGTCTGCTTGCAGGGTATTGAAGATGGTTGGCATGCTGACTAGATCTGGAGACTAGGTAGTTAGAGGCACGGGGTGCACTCCTCTAGAAGGTGCAAATAGATGTATGTCTGCAAGATGAGTTGTTGTAGGATAAGCTACTACATGTGGAACTTCTGGAGCTGTAATGGGAGCTACTACTTCAGCATACAATTTTGCCAAGTCATTTTTGCGAGTCTGTGCTTCTTGATGTAGCTTAGGGATCATCTGCTACACCTGTTGCCATGCTAGAGTCACATTCTCTAATGCCTGTTGACAACGTAGAATCTCATAATCCCTGTGCATGTCTACTTCTTACATCTGACAGTTAAACTTATTCTGAACCTGGGTAGTGTGAGCTTCAAACTCAAGGCCACGATTCATTCCTTGCATGAATGGATGTTGTTCTTGCATTTGGCAGAGTAGTTGTTTAGAAATTGTACAGATTTTTGCATGTTACTCCTCTTGGCTCTGTTGCATTCCATGCATGAATGCCTACTGTTGTAGACATTGGAATTCCTCGACTCTTTCCATGGTACTTACCCCACTGATCTTTGAATTCGATTTAAATTTTTTTTCAGGTTGGTCGAATTGGATACGTTACTACGTTCAACAAGTTCATTGGAACACAAAAACAATTCCTTTTAAAAATGGTCGAATTCTTGGGTCCCTGTAGTAACTTTATTCCAAACATACTACTTGCTGTCTTAGAAAATGAGTGGCGAATCGCGCATAAAAATTGGTATTCAGGTTTCCGCAACAGGATTAAGGGTGTTAGCGAGCCAGATTTTGGCAGTTTGACCCCAAATACAGCCTACGCACGTTAGTCAGAAGCACGCACGAGAGAATACCGATGGGAATCCTTCGCGTGGCGTCGCATACTAGGAACTAAGAAAAGGTGAACAAGACCAGTAGTCGAATTCAAGGATCCATTTTTCCACGAATTTGACGATAAAGGAACACCAAAATAATTCCAAACCCAAAAATCTTGTCAAATTCACGGATCATACAATTGTTAGCTACTGAGCTAACCACCTCCGGTAGAGAAGTCGCAAAACCGAAAAGCTCACAAAAGTTTTTACACCTTCTTCCTTTGCAGGTATGTGTCGTGCACCCCAAAGTTAATCAGGCATACACTTCACCTTCAAGCGTACTAATGCCTTAGCATTACATCTCAAGAAGAGCTCAATTCGTCAATACGCAAGAGAGCATCAAGCAAGGGTTGATTGATCAACATGCAAGACAAGTCCTTTTATAGCTGTCTGTCTAGTCCTATAACTCAAAAGCACAACCCCTGAGAAGTGGCTTGACCCTGCCACATCACCAAGAGACTTGCGCTGTGGGCTTGACACATAAGCATCCTTGTGCCAAGGTGACTGATCAGCCGTGTTGTTTCCCAGAAGCTACGGACTTTCTTTCTTGGAAGCTTCCATAACAACCAAGATGTGCATGGAGCCAGGATCAAACTCATGACCTCTCCCTTGGCCAAATCAACAAAATGGCCAAGTTAACCACTCACCTACATGGTGTACTCACAGGTCATATCTCACATGAGATAGAGCATAGTTGAGTCACCCTACAACAAATCCAGGGGTCACACCTCCACAAGGGGCAAAGCGTTCTTGATCCGTTGTATAAGACTGAACAAGGGGCAAACATATTCAACAATGGTGTCCCTTGCACCTTGCGTCAGTTTCTACCATCATTCTTCATCAATTGTGTTGACCATGCCGATCCCTTGCCTGCCCGCCTGGTGGAGATCCTTGTCCAATGGCTTTGTAAGCATGTTGGCCCGGTTCAGCTTGGTGCTGACATACTCCAACTCCACTGTCTGCTTGTAGACCAAGTCCCGAGCATAGTGGTAGCAGATCTCGATGTGCTTTTTGCGCCTCGACAGAACTGGGTCCTTGGACATGTCAATCGCGCTCATGTTGTCAATCTTGACGATTGTCGCCGTTGCCTGTGGTGCCTTCATCTCACAGAGCAAGCTACGAAGCCAGTGCACCTCTTTACACACCTCAGCCAATGCAATGTACTTAGCTTCAGCTGTTGGTAGAGAGAGACACTCCTGCTTGGGACTCGCCCAACTGAAAGCACCTCCATTTAGCATACACAAGAAGCCGGAGGTGGATTTTCTGTCGTCGATATTGCCTCCCCAGTCAGCATCGGTGTAGCACATGAGACAGAGTGACGCGGATCCAGTGATGCCTCCAAACTGGAGTCCCACATGTCGCATCCCCTTAAGGTAGCGCATGATGCGCTTCACAGCCTACCAGTGCAGTGGACCAGGATTGGCCACAAACCGGCACACCTGCCCAACAGCATGGGCTATATCTGGCCGGGTGGCGACCATGGCATACATCAGACTGCCCACTTCAGACTGATATGGGATGCCTAGCATGTCACTTTTCTCCGTTTCGTTGGATGGGGACATGGAGGTGGAGAGCTTGCACTCTGAGCTCATGGGTGTGCTGGCAGGCTTACAATCTGCCATGTCCTATCGTTTGAGGATGGAGTTGATGTACTTTGTCTGGTTCAGGCTGATGGTACCTACGGCTCTATCACGCTTGATGGCAATGCCAAGGCAGAAGTTTTGAGGAACCATGTCCTTCATCTTGAACCTGCTACTCAACTGCCCCTGGAGATTGTCTAGCAGCTGCGTTGACGAAGAGCACAAAATCAGGTCATCGAAGTACAAGGCGACCAACATAGTCCCTTTGTCACTCTCATGCACGTACATGCTAGGGTCGTTGTCGCAGTACATGAAGGACTCCTTGGCCATGAATGAATCCATCTCCTGGTACCAAAGTCTTGGCGCTTGTTTTAGCCCATAGAGCGCCTTCACCGACCTGCACACGTTGCCCTCGGGAGCATCAACCCCCTCTGGAACCTCATCAGCACCTCCTTGTCAAGTTTGCGGTAAAGGAAGGCTGACTTGACATCCATCTAGTGGACCTCCATGTTCTCGGCAGCAGCAATGGCGAGCATTGACCGGATGGAGGAGAACGTCACAACGGGAGCAAAGGTCTCATCGTACTCTGTGCCAGGCCGTTGAGAGAACCAATTTGCTACTACTCGTGCCTTGTACTTGTCTATCTTACCATCTTGTTTCCTTTTCACTTTCAGCACCCACTTGGACCCCACAACATGAGCGCCGGCAGGTCTGTCCACCAGCACCCATGTCCCATTCTCCTTGATGGAGCTGAGTTCAATGCAAATTGCTTCATCCCACTCAGATTTGTCAGGCCGCGCGAGTGCCTCTGTGACAGACGTTGGCTCCTCTTGAACCAGGACTGAATAGTTGAAGCCTATCCATTCACCCCTATCTGCGTCGTAATGCTACCGAGGAACTTTCAGACGTGAACTGCTCCTTGGACCTGCTGGTTGTTGCTGTTGATGTAGAGGCTGGAGGTCTGCTTTTTCGTCGATGGGGGAAGAGGTATCCTCCTCATGGTCTTGAGGATCAGATACGTTGGACTCGGAGGCTGATTCCTCCGAGTCATCTTCACCAGCTTCTCTCCCTGTTGTAGTACCCAGCCCATGCCATTGTGCTGGTGCTTTGTCTCCCTCCTCAAGAAGAGTGAGCCACTCTCCCTGTTTTGGACTGTTCTCAAGTTCAAGAAGCTCTCCCTTACTCACTGAA
>SZWC01008140.1:25303-52397 GCA_023375785.1 Penium margaritaceum
CACACACACACACACACACACATACTGACACACACAAAAACACACAAACAAAAACAACCACACCCATATACATACAACTACATCCACATACACACACACATAATCACACTCATGCACACACATTCCTTAACTAACTCCCACGCACACCCATAAGAAATCAGACAAACCTCCTCCATTTGGGCATATCCTTCCCCGCACACACGCTCATGTGCATGGCATTCCCCTCGATCTCCACGGTTAATGTTGTGCGCATCCTCACCCCCTCTCTCCATGCATAACCTAGCGTGGTTGTAGCTGATGGGCCCGGAAGAGCCTCTCCATCCACTAACCACGCTTCGAGTGGCCGTGACCCTGGCTTGTGGTGCTGCTAGTGGCAGTCACGCGCGGAGTGCTCAAATGGCCATAACTCAGATGTTTCTCCATGGATTGAGGCATTCTTTCGTGCATTGGAAAGCTTGCGGTATATACTACAAAACAAATGTGTTGTTTTCTAAAGGGCTTTGGAGCGCCGAGGGGATTTTCGCTGGGTCATAGGGGCTGATACATAAGGAAGCGTATGGGTTATTCTAGGCATGCCAATCTTATCCAAAGACTTTGTACGTTTCCTTGTAATGATCTATGAAGTCTAGGGATTAACTCCTTGTCCAAGTCTCCTGGTATTCCAAACAATGCCTCGCACACGTCCATTTGATCCTACAAGTCTTTCTAAGTGCACCTTGCTGCCGTCGGTAAAATCGCACGGCGGGAACAGAGCTTGAGCTGAGGTCATGCGGCCGACAGGGGCAAAGGTGTCGGTGCAATTGATGCCCTTGATCTGAGAGTACCCATTGACGACCAAGCAGGCCTTGTGGCATTCCAGTGAGCCATCCAGCTTCACTTTCTTGCGAAATACCCACTTGACCTGAATAGCCTTCCTCCCAGGTGGAAGGTCGACTAGCTCATAAATTCCGTGCTCTCGGATGGCGCAAAACTCATCCTCGTAGGCAGCACGCCAAGCATTACCGTGATAAGAGAGCTTTCCTCAGTGTGTCCGGGTCGGGCGCCAGAGAGGGAGAGCTCTGCGTGGCAAGAGCACACGCCTCGGTGCTAGGTCTGACGACCACAAGATCAGCTGCTACATCACAAGCGATATGAAACTCGCGAGTGACGAAATCGTTCCCTACGGGGCACACTGGATGTACCTCTGTCTGCTCAGTGCGGACACTCAGGCCTAGGGCCTTTTTGCTGGGATCACCACTCGCGATGCTGCGAGTGGAGGGCCTAGGTACGGGACCTAACACTCGCTAAGCTCCGTAGTCCAATGGTCGAAGACGACCGCCAGGCTCATGGGAGTAACCTAGGCTCGAGGGGCGCATCTCAAGCTCAGGGACAAGCACGACCACAGCTGGTGAAGGCTGAGGCAAAGGACCTAGTGATGCCGTACAAGGAGATGCGTGTGTGGGAGACATGGGACTGGGTGTGACATTAGGAGCAGGTGAGACAGGACCACACAGAGGCAGGAGTACCGGCGGACTCAGGTGTGTTCGCAAGAGTACGCACGGGTACAGGATCATGGGTACCTATGGGGTGCGAAGGTAAAAGGGTGGAACTTGGCTATGCCGGAGAAGTCTCCGGGCTGATAGCGATGATCGCTGGGTCATCAAGAGTCGGAGACCGAGAAGTGAAGGGAGCTCAAACGGGCACATCAGCATCGCGAGAGGTGCTCGCAGGCGCAAACTCCCCCATCCGTCAAGAAACTTGCGTGGCGGATAGCGGCGTGATCGATGTCAGATCACGGTAAGTGAGGGACTCAAAGGAGAGTGTGTCGTGCGAATCAACGATGTGAAAACGAGTGGGATCCCAAAAATGCCAGGCCTTCGACCGCGGGGAGATGCCTACGAAGGCACACAAGCGATTCCGCAGTGAGACCTTGGACCCCTACTGGTCCTCAGTGTATCACACAGAAGCCAAGGATCCCTAGACGCGAACGGGGCGCAGGTCAGCACGGTGGCCAAACCAGAGCTCATACGGTGTGACGTGGCCCGGAAGAGGACCATGCGGGAGGCGGTTCCAGATCCAAGTCATGTAGGCGAATCCTTCAAAAGTGAAGGACTCCGGGAGACCGCACTCAGACCGCATAGCGCAAAGCGCATCCTCCATGGTGCGGTTCTAGCGCTCAGAAACACCATTCTACTGATGCGTAGCAAGAGCAGAGACCTGGTGAAAAATCCCGTGCTCGGGAAAGAAGCCGTCCATCTCGCCAAGAAACTCACTGTCGCAATCCAAGCGGAAGGTATGCAGTATGTGAGGATTGAGGCTCAACCATCACAAGCCAGAGGTGAACCGTGAGAGCGGCGTCACTCTTCTGACGCAGGATGTAGATCCACCGCATCCGGGTGAAGTCATCAGTCAGGGTCAGGACGTATCGACCTCGATCAAATAGAGACTCGACGGGAAGAGGACTAAGAAGGTCCGAATGGACTAACTCGAGAGGACGAAGTGTACAAGAACGGGAGAAAGGGTAGGTGCAACGATGCATCTTACCATGAGCGCAGAAGAGACAGTGGGTCTTGGACGACTTCTCGAAAGAAACCGCGTCAAGACCGAGGGCGGGTTGTGTCCGAATGAGCTTTGAAATAGTGTCGGAGCCTATATGACACAGATGGCGATGAAGCAATCGCTGGTGCTCACGAGACAGAATTTCATTGACAAAAACACGAGATGAGGGAGAAGGGGAGCAAGGAGGAGAAGTCCGAGAGACATGATACAAGTCATCCACAACAGAGGCACGAAGAACGACGCTACGAGTGTCAATAGCAGTCACAGCCGCGGAGTCTACAGTGTGCTCCACAGAGAGTCCCATCAGTGTGCAAGCACGTACAGAAAGCAAGCTGAGCTCAAGGTCAGGCACAAACAACACCTCGGAAAGATACAGGGGGCCAGACAAACCATTTTAAACACACGACCCCAACACCCTGGACTGGCAAGGACTGACCATAGCCTGTGCGAACCGAATGAACAAACGAGACAGGGCCGAGAACAACAAAGTCTCTACGATGACAGGTCATGTGATGAGTGGCACTAGAATCGATGATCCAAGTGACACCAGAATCACGACTGGAGGACGTCACTGCACAACGGGCAATGGAACACTCGGCATCAGAAGGACGTTGGACAGCCGGTGGGGAGGAACGATGAAGGGCACAAAGGTGAGACTCATGACTCCAATCGGTACAGTCAGGCCCATCGTCATCACATGCCGACTGTGCCCCCCACTTCGAGTCATCCCGAGCCACAAGAATAGACAGATAGACAGTCTGTGAACCACCCGGCTGTGACAGTACACTCGCACCTCCATGAAAGCAAAGCGCTAGAAGGTGTCGGAGCTCGGCGATGGTGTGGTCACGTGGGTCCGGGTCGCCGCTGCTCGCCGGTGGTAAAGCGAAAACCGCTGCAGTCGTGGTCGCCGTGCGCACGGAGGATGTGCTACTGGACGTATACTACAGTGCGTACGCAGCCTGAAGCCCGCGAGCAATCCGCGCCCGGTCGAGCGGCTGCTAGCACTCAGTGTAGCGATGTGTGCCTCCACAGCTGTAGCACTGAACAGAGCGTCCACTGCTACTACCCGATGATGGCTACTACTGTGAATGATGCTGGCCCGAGCCGCGCTTCCCCTTCTTCTTCTTCCCCTGTGTTGCTACCGCGACACCCTGTGATGGAGGATGGAGAAGGGTACTGCAGGAGGGGCGTAGGTGGTGATGCGATGACTGTTGTAGAAAGGGGAGTCTCCTGATGAGCCACGGCTACCTCACGGGTGGAAGTCACCAGGAGGAAGAGTTGGTGCGCCCAGGGAAGATGTTGTAGTGAGGCCGAAAAAGTCTCGAGCACGACGTCGTTGTACCTCGTGAAGATTTTTTTGTGCTCAAGACGAACTCCGAGCATGATCGTGCGGAGCGCCCACAGTTGTGTACCTCCTGAGGTCCCAAGGCGCACGTAGATACGCATGGTGTGTTGCTAGGAGTCGGCTACAAGCTCGGCAAGCCCCTGGCAAAGGGAGTGAAAGGCACGAATGTGAGCGGCGCTGGTGGCGTGCGTCTCTCAAGTAAACAGGGATAGTGCCAGGTCCCAACCACCATGTCAATCAGCGTCGGTGCTTGTGGCGGCCTCGCCAAGGAATGAGTGAAAGTCGATGACAATATCACGTGGCACAACATAAAGTAGTCCGCGCATTGCCTTAGCTACTTTCAGCACTTGTGCTCGGTCCCCAGTCTGATGCGGACTGTGGTAATAGTACTGCACTCCCTCTGAAGTGGCCAAATCCTGAAAAGGATCTCCCAACAGTAAAAGTCGTCCCCGCTGGCATACCGTTGGGGCGATGTCTCGAAGTCCTTGGGTTGCCGCTCCGTAGGGAGAGCAACCACAGGTTGAGAAGGACGAGGGATGGGGAAGACACTTGGAAGAGGGAAGTTGCTGGGGTGGAGGTCAGGCAACGATCGAATCTCAGGAAAACGAGATTTGTGTGGGGTTCGAGAGCTCATCAAGAGCTAGCGGAGACGCTCTTGAAGCACACGAATCTCATGCTCGGGGGAGTCGTCCTACATGCCTGGCATGTCTGGATCCTCATCCCAAGGATCAAGAGGTGGCGGGTCGCACCCACCTCCTGTCTCCGGTGCTGGGGCTGACTGCTCTGTAGAGGGTGCGGCACCGGTAGCTCCCTCGGAGGTCTGTCGTGGGACAGTGGACTGACCAGGAAGAAGCTCAGTGAGTGTACGGATGGTGTCAGTCTGCTCCCGCTGTAGGCGACGCATCTTGTCTTGCTGGCTCCGCAGTTCCTCAATAGCCTGCGAGCGTGGGCTCATGATCCCTAAGGAGGAAGAAGAGGGATCTAGTATCCTCTTTCCCTTATCACCAGACAGAGCCATGTCACCAATCATTATATGCCGAGATGTTAACTTGATTGGATTGCAGAAATGTAAGCGTTTCTCAAGGAGTTCAAACCCTGGAAACTTTTGACTCTCCGACCAAAAACTTGACTAAGTCCTGACGTCAGCAGGTGGTTGCTGACATCATTATGAACTTATGAAATCAGCAAACAAAATACTGATGTCAGCTCACCTCCTCCCTTCTTTTTTTTTACAATCCTTGCGGTAGTTACCCGGCTGCGAAGGGGGCGGCTTCTTCGTAGCAGCCGCGCAGGAGCTGCGCGGAAGCTCCGTAGTAGATTCCGCTCGGCTGCTACTGCTGCCTTGCCAGCACCACAGCAGCAGCCGCGTGGCTCGTTGCGCAGCTGTGGCAGCAGCTATGCACTGCTATTGTGCTACAGCGTAGCTTTGCGCTGCTACTGCAGCTGCTGCGCGTAGTTGTTGCTACGCGCTGCTGCCGCCACACGCTGTTGTTGCGTTGTTGCTCTGCTACGCTGTTGCTGCTGCTACTGTTGTTGTTTCTGTGTGCTATTGCTGCTCAATGCTGCTGCTATTGCACACTACTGCTGCCCGTCGTCGCCACCGCCGCTGCGCAACGCTACTGCGCGCTACTCCTGCTACGTGTTGTCGTTGCTGCGCGTTGCTGATGCCACAGGCTGCTACTGCTGATGTCAACCACCGCCTGCCGCGGCTGTGGCTTGCTATCGCCGCTGCTGATGCCAATGCCAACAGCTGCTGGCGGCTGCCACCTGATGCAGATTTCACCTACTACTGTTGGTGGCTGCTGCTGATGCACACTCACGAGGTTGACGTCACCGGCAGTCGGGTTTCCTCGGCAGGTCCCTGTGGATCAGCAACAGCGGTGACGCTCACTGCTCCTGCTCTGCTACGTCTTTGCTGCGCAGCTTGGCGAGAAGTGTCTCACCACTCTGATACCATGAGAAGATGCGTGGAAGCTTTCTAACGACACAGCCCCCGACTAAGTGTCCATGTCTGGTCAGACGGTACCAAGAGTCACAGGTTGTGCACACAACGGCAAGGGTCTGGCTAGGCGACACAAGGGAAAGTGTCATAATGCTTCAATAGCATGTGCAAAGAGAAATGGCAAATGAAAGGTCCATGGCATAAGTACCTGCCGCAGCGCACGGCGGGTGTCGCACGCGGTGGTAAATAATCTGTCCTAAAACTGGCCCAAAACCAATGTTTTGGCCGTAACTCTGCGCAGACATGTCAGAACGCTATGTCGTCTAAACCTATACGTGCAGGATCACAAGTCAAACACTACGACTGGTCACATGCATGCATCCGGCATCAAACGGTGGACACACGGTACAAAAACATGCAAATCGGGCCCACAGCCAATCCACCAAAAAACTCCTGCGTGCTGTAGAATAACTGCACGAGGTCTCTGATAAGATGCAAGGAAGCTTCCTAGCAACACTCCCGTTGACCAGGCGTCGGTGCCTGATCAGACGGTGACGACAGTCACAAGTCGTGCACGCAACGGCAAGAGTTTGGCTAGGGGACACAAGGCAAAGTGTCTGAATGCTTCAAGAGCATTTGCAGAGAGAAATGACAAATGACAGGTCCATGGCATAAATACCTGCCGTGGCGCACGGCGGTTGTCGCACGCGGCGGTCCAAGAGCTGTCCTAAAACCGGCCCAAAACCACTGTTTTGGCCATAACTCTGCGCACACATGTCAGAATGCTACGCCGTCTGAAGCTAGACGTGCAGGATCACAAGACGGACGCTAAAACTGGTCACATGCATGCATCCATCATCAGACGGTGATCATGCAATGCAAAACATGCAAATCGGGCTCATGGCCAGTCCGCCGAAAAGACTCCTGTAGGCTGCAGAAAAAGAGCAAGGGGTCCCGGCAGTGTCCGGGGCTCTGGAACGGAAGTCGGCCCGCTCCCAGCTGGTAGTCTGCCACCAGTCGTCGCACCGGTGTCACCGAGGCCCGCCTCAGGGATCTGCACGAGCATGGACACGGCCGAGTGGTCACAGTAGACTGTCACAACACTCCCCCATGACCCGATGGTACGCATGTCCATATACGTGCAGCACTGAGACAAGTACAATAGTGAGTGTAAAACAGATGGATCACGGACACACATCCCACACTCAACCACCCTCCGGCATGGGGCGAAACCCAACAGAACGAATGGGAACCAGGAACTTTCCGCCAGCTAGTGCCTTCGTCAAGAAATCATCACGCTGCATGTCAGTGCCAACCCACATAACGGAGATCATGTGTCGCTCCACCAGATCACGCACAAAGTGATGCTCAATCGCAATGTGCTTCGTGCGAGCGTGAAAGACACCGGAGTTCTCTGCAATGGCAAGAGCACTCTGGTTGTCGCAACGAAGCACAATGGCGAAACTGACTGACCAAGCTCAAGGAACAGGCGCTGCAGCCATACCGCCTCAGCAACCCCTGCGCCCAAAGCAACGTACTCTTCCTCCGACGAGCTACGTGCGATGCAGCCCTACATCCCGTTATGCCAAGACAGAGTGGTACCACCGAGCAGGAACACGTAGCCAGTACGGCTGCGTCCATCTGGGCTCCAGGCCCAATCGCTGTGAATTTAGCCGTCAATGACCACCGAACACTGCCGTTGAAAGCAGAGTCCAAGGTACAGCGTGGAGACCACGTATCGCACCACTCGCACAGCCGCGTGAAGGGCTCTGGCACGTGGAGCCTTCGAGAACTCAGCGAGGAGGTTGACGGCGAAAGCGATGTCAGGACGTGTGGTAGTGGCCAGGTACATTAGAGATCCGATGAGACGGAAGTACAAGCTCATGTCCACTGTCTCCCCTAGTTGTGTGGGATCATCCACCTTCACGACATCCCGTCCATCGGGTGTAAGAGGTGTGGAAGCGGTGGGCACTGCACCAAGGAGATCGATGAAACGCTCCCCCATGACTCGTGCGTATCGGGCCTGATGCAGCAACAGTGTCCGACGCCTGCGATCTCGCACGATCTCCATGCCAAGAAACACCGATGCAAGACAGAGGTCCTTCATCCTGTAGGCAGTCTGAAGGACAGCCTTGGCCTCCTTTACAGCCTCCAGGGACGGAGACGTGATTAGAAGGTCATCGACATAGCCAGGATGGCGGTGAACCGCTCGGGTGTCGGTAGGATGAAGAGAGAGGGATCTGCCTCGCTCTGTACATATCCTGCACGAGTCAAAGTGCCGGTGATCTCCTGGTTCCAACATCGCGGAGACTGCTTGAGGCCATACAAGGACTTGCGCAAGCGCCAGACCTTGTCACTGTCCTCAAAGCCTGGTGGATGAGCAACATAAACCTCCTCATCCAGAGAGCCATGGAGGAACGCATTGTTCACGTCCATCTGGTGCAGTTGCCAGTCATGCTGAGCCACTGCACTGAACAGAGCTCAAGATGAGGTCATGCGGCCAACAACGGAAAAAGTGTCAGTGTAGTCGACGTCCTCAATCTGAGAATACCCATTGACGACCAAGCGGTCCTTGTAGTGTTCTAGTGAGCCATCCGGCTTCACTTTCTTGTGAAAGACCCACTTGACCTGAATAGCCTTCCTCCACGGCGGAAGGTTGACAAGCTCGTAGACTCTATGCTCACGGATAGCGCAAAGCTCATCCTCGCAGGCAGCGTGCCAAGCGTCAGCGTCCTGTGATGAGAGAGCTTCCCTCAGGGTGCCCGGGTCAGGTGCCATAGAGGGAGAGCTCTGTGTGGGAAGGGAACATGCCTCGGTGCTAGGCCTGACGACCACAAGATCAGCTGTTGCATCACAAGCGTTATGGAACTCGCGAGTGACGAGATCGTGCCCTACGGGGCACGCTGGATGTACCTCTGTGAGCTCAGTGCAGACACTCAGGCCTAGAGCCTTTGTGCCGGGGACACCACTCGCGATGCTGCAAGAGGGACGCCTGGGTGCGGGGCCCGACGCTCGCTAAGCTCCGGAATCGAGTGGTCGAAGGCGGCCACCAGGCTCACGGGAGTAACCTGAGCTCGAGGGGCACATCTCAGGCTCAGGGACAGGCACGACCACAGCTGGTGGGGGCTGAGGCAAGGCAGCCGGTGATGCCATATGAGGAGATGCGTGTGTGGGGGACACGGGGCTGGGTGTGACAGCAGGAGCAAGCAGGACTGAGGCAGGAGTGCCAGTAGACGCAGGTGCGGGAGTAGGCGAGGCTGGACGAGACACGGCAACAGGAGTGCCTGTAGACGTAGGTAGTGGCGCAGAAGTAGGCGCGGGAAGAGAAGCAGGTGCACCTGTGGGGTGTGAAACAGGCTATACGGGCGAGGTCTCAGGACCGACAACGATGATCGCCGGGTCATCAAGGGCCGGAGACCGAGAGGTGAAGGGGGCTTGAACGGACACATCAACCTGGTGAGAGGTACTCGCTGGAGTAGAAGTCTCCCCCATCCGCCAAGAACCCTCACAGGTAGGAACATGCGTGGCGGAGAGTGTCGTGGTCGAAGTCAGGTCACTGTAGGTTAAAGACTCAAAAAAGAGGGTGTCGCGTGACTCAATAACGCGACGACGAGTGGGGTCCCAGAAGTGCCAAGCCTTCGAACGTGAGGAAATGCCGACGAAGGCACACAAGCGGCTCCAAGGTGAGACCTTGGACCCCTGTTGGTCCTCGGTTTAGCACACGGAGGCCAGGGATCCCTAGACGCGAGCGAGACGGAGGTCAGCACGGTGGCCAAACCAGAGCTCATACAGTGTAATATGGTCCGGAAGCGGACCGTGCGAGAGGCGGTTCCAGACCCAAGTCATGTAGGCGAAACCCTCAAAGACAAGAACTCAGGGAGACCGCACTCAGACCGCATAGCGCGAACCGCATCCTCCATGGTACGGTTCCAACGCTCAAAATTCATTCTGCTGAGGGATGGCAGGAGCGGAGACCTGGTGAAAGATCACGTGCTCAGCAAAGAATCCGTCCATCTCGCCAAGGAACTCACCACCGTGATCCCAGCGGAAAGTATGTAGCGTGTGACGTGACTGACGCTCAGCCATCACTAGCCAGAGTCAAACCGCAAGGGCGCCGTCGCTCTTCTGACACAGCCTGTAGACCCACCGCATCCGGGAAAATTCATCACTCAAAGTCAGAACATACCTGCCCCGATCAGATAGAGACTCGACCGGAAGAGGACCGAGAAGGTCTGAGTGGACTAACTCGAGAGGTCGAAGCGCTCGGGAACGAGAGTCAGGGTAGGTGCATCGGTGCATTTTCCCCTGAGCGCAAAAAAGGCAGTCTGTCTTGGGTGGCTTCTCAAAAGAAGCCGCCCAACAAGACCGAGAGCTGGCTGTGTCCGAATGAGCTTCGACACAGTATCGGAGCCCACGTGACACAGACGGCGATGAAGCAATTATTGGTGTTCCGGAGATAGAACACCAGTGACAAAGACCCGACTGGAGGAGGAAGGAGAGCAAGGGGAGGAGGTCCGAGAGACACAATACAGATCATCTACGACTGAGGCACGAAGGACAACACTTCGAGTGACAGTAGCATTCACAGTCGCTGAGTCTGCAGTATACTCCACAGAGAGACCCATCAGTGTGCAGGCACGCACACAAAGCAGGTTGCGCTCAAGATCAGGCACAATCAACACGTCGGAAAGGTAAAAGGGGCAAGACAGACCGTCGAACATACAAACCCAACACCATGGACGGGCAAGGACTGACCAGACCCTGTACGGACGGAACGGAAAGACGTGACAGGACCGAGAACAACAAAATCACTATGACGAAACGTCATGTGATGAGTGGCACCAGAATCGATGATCCAAGTGCAACCGGAGTCACGACTGGTGGACGTCACTATACAACGGGCAATGGAACACTCGGCATCTGAGGGACGCTGAGCCGTCAGTGGGAAGGAAGACGTAGGGTACAAAGATAAGACTCATGAACCCAATCGGTACAGTCAGACCCATCATCATCACATGCTGACTGTGCTCCCCCACGAGCGTCGTCGCGAGCCACAGGAACGGAAGGATAGACAGTCTGTGGAACACCCAACGATGACAACACACTCGCAACTCCCTGAAAGCGGAGCGCCAGAAGGTGTCGGAGCTCAGCGATGGTGCGGTCGCGTGGGTCCGGATCACTGCTACTCGCCGGTGAGGAAGCGAGAACAGCTGCAGTCGTGGCCGCCACGCGTCCGGTGGATGGAGAGGATGACGTGCTGGATGTGGAACGGAGGGCGTGTGCAACCTGGATCCCATGAGTAATCTGCACCCAGACGAGCGGCTGCTAGCACTCATTGTAGCGATGGGCACCTCCACAGTTGTAGCAGTGAACAGATTGTCCACTGCTACCACTGGATGACGACTGCTGCTGACCTGATCCATGCTTCCCCTTCTTCTTCTTCCCCTTAGCTGTTGCTGCAACACCCTGTGTCTGAGTGGGTGTGGGTGGGGCCGAAGAAGAGGAGGAAGGTGAGGACGTGATGGAGGATGAAGAAGGAGACTGCAGGAGGGAAGATGGTGGTGATGCGACGACTGCTGCAGCAAGGGAAGTCTCCTGATGGGCCACGGCTGCCTCACGGGCTGAAGTCACCTGGAGGAAGAGCTGATGCGCCCAAGGGAGAAGCTGCACAGTAGCTGAAAAGGACTCGAGGATAGCGTCACTGTACCGTGTGAAGATGTCAGTGTACTCAAGGCGAACTCCGAGCATCATCGTACTGAGAGCCCACAGCTCTATGCCTCCTGAGGTCCCAAGGCGCGTGTAGATGTGCATGGCGCGGCACCAGTAATCGGCTGCCGGCTCTGCCGGCCCCTGACGAAGAGAGTGGAAGGCACGAATGTGTGCTACACGAGTGGCGTGCGTCTCTCCGGCCAGCAAAGATAAGGCCAGATTTCAACCTCCGCGTGGTTCGGCGCCGATGCCTGTGCCTGCCTCGCCAAGGAAGGAGCGGAAATCGACGACGGTCTCGCGTGGCATGGCATAGAGGAGTCCGCACATCGTCGTGGCTGCTGTCAGCACCTGTGTTGGGTCTGTAGGCTGATACAGGCTGTGGTAGCATGGCCACACGCCCTCTGAAGTAGCCCAAACCTGAAAGAGAATCTCCCAGCAGTCGAAACCGTCCTCACTGACGTACCGTGGAGGTAGTGTCTCAAAGTCCTTGGGTTGCCGCTCCGTGGGGAGAGCAACCACAGGCCGAGGAGGATGAGGGACGGGGAAGACTCCTGGAAGGGGATAGTCACCGAGATAGTCGGGTAACGATCCTGGCGGAGGAAACCGAGGAGATCTGGTGCCCGCGTGCAGCTCACGTAGGCGCTCTTGAAGAACTCAAATCTCATGATCCGGGGAGTCGCCTGTCATGCCTGGCATGAATGGATCATCATCCAGGAGGTCACAAGGTGGTGGGTCAGGTCTAGCTCCTGTCACGGGTGCCTGAACCGTCTATTGTGTAGAGACCGCGACGCCGGCAGCTCCCTCGGAAACCTGCCATGGGATTGTGGACTGGGCACGCATAAGATCAGTCAGCGTGCGGATGGCATCAATCTGCTCCCGCTATTGGCAACGCATCTCATCCTTCTGGCTCTGCGGGTCCTCAATGGCCTGCGAGCGTGGGCTCAGGATCCTAGAAGAAGAAGAGGAGGGATCACCTGTCCCCTTCCCCTTGTTGTCAGACGAGTCGATATTGCCTCTCAGTATGGGTCGACAGGTCAGGTATGTCGGATTGCAAAAACGTCAGCATTTCTCGAGGAGTTGAGACGGTGGCAATTTTCTAGTGTCTGGCCAAAAATTTGGCCAAGAATGGTGCTGACGTCAGGAGGTGGTTGCTGACGTTAGCACAACCTGATGCCGTCAGCAAGCAAAAATGCTGACGTCAGCTCGACTCCCGCTCCCTTTTTTTCCCCCCTCTCTCTCGCGATTCTGCGCAAGCGTGTAGCCGCTCCGCGACAGCTGCGCGGAAGCTGCACGGAGGCTGCATAGCAGCTTCCGCTCAGCTACTCCTGCAGTTGTACTGTCAGCTGCAACAGCAGCTGCGTGGCTGCGTGCGTAGTAGTGGCAGCAGTGGTTGCGTAATGCCGTTGCCGCTGCTGCGCGCTACGGCTGCTGCTTGCTGCCGCCGCCGCCCGCTGCTGCTGCCGCCACCGCCCGCTGCTGCTGCAGTCGTTGCTACGCTGTTGTTGCCGCCGCTGTGGCTGCTGCTGCTGCTGCCGCGCTACTACTGTTGCCACTGCTGCTCGTTGCCGCCGCCGCGCGCTGCTACAACCGCTGCAGCTGCCGCTACAATTGCAAATATTTAAGCGCATGCAGGCCCATGCAAAAATGAAAACATGAGTTGTGTGTGTGAGTGCGATGCAAGACAACAAGAATTTGACTAGGTCTGGAATGCTGAATATAAAAGAACAAGGAGAGAGCACAAATGAGCCCCTAGCGGGCTTAAGTAGGGGCGCCGGCAGCTAGCCGCACCAGGCTTCGTCACCACCGCTGAGCCCAAACGAGTCAGCAGGGAGAACACACTGCGTACACCATAATAACAATAACGGTGGTCTCCTTGAGACACCGGAACAGCTCTCCGAGTGCCCGGGTCTCGACCACCGAGAAAACAGGACCAGTGCCAGAAAATCTCAGATTCAACGTCCAGACATCACACACAGCTTTCCGAACATCGGAAGCGCTAGTACAGCCACCGGGTCTCCTCGTCGCACCGGTATAGTCCACCGGATGCACGGGTCTCAACCCACCGAGAAAACTCTCCTAGCTCTCGACAAGCCCACAGGGCTACCAGAACGCATCGACCGCGTCTCGCCGGCGCTGTCGTAGGTGCTGGAGAAGTCTCGGTGCAGTCCGGAGGCCCGTCGTGTCGTCATGCCCTCCTCTACTACATACCCCGAATGTGGGTATATTGGTAAACTAGCGGTGTCGGTCGTGATGGGTGGAAGCCACACAAACCAACACTCCCCCTGGCTGACATAGCCGTCCACGCCAGAACGAATGAACGACGGCATGGAACAACAATGTATGGCAAGCCATAATATGCATGAGTGGACTCACACACACACACATACATACACATCTGCTATCCATCTAGGGTCTCCCTGGACACTGGCACAGCCCACCAAGTGTCAGGGTCTCGACCATGAGAGGAGTGATGCGCACGCATACAAACCAGTGTAATGCACATCATACACATGTCAGAGGATAAGATGGTCTCCTCGTGACACCGGCGGTACCAGGGCCCGGGTCTCGACCGCTACGAGCAATCCAACACAATAGTATCATCATCCAAATACAGGATCATGGGAGGATCTCCTCGTAACACGGGTGTAACGCACCACGTGTCCGGGTCTCGACCAACAGCTCGCATGCACATGCCACACACAGTATAGCCACACACCAAGACACACGATCACATGGTCTCCTCGTGACACTGGTACAACGCACCAAGTGTCCGGGTCTCGACCAACAGGGTGTTACCATCTACATGCAGCTGTGCAGGCACGTAGCATGAGCCACATGCGGGATACTGTAGATGCTCCCAACAGAGCATGGAACTCACGATGCATCTCCCATGACGTCGCGTCAGGTCGAGGTCCACACAACACTCGCCCTGGACAGATGAACGTGGCAGCGATGTCCTCGATGGAGATGCTGATGCCGTAGCTGAACGGATCCTAGGCGATGAGTGATGTGGTGTATCCATCATGCAGGGATAGCTCCCCCTGTCACCTGCGAGTCGACTCCCTCCCTAAAAGACAAAGTGGTGTCTCCGGCTACGACTCCTCACATCGCAGCTGCATCATCTGGGGTGTACCAGTCCTCGCGTGACTGCCAAGGGTCCCAACTCACAGTCTCTCCTGTCTCCGCTCTGCTACGATGCATCTGTGTACGCCGGAGGAAAGGGAATGGGCGAGCAGCACGCGTGCGTGGATGAAGTGGCGGAGCTGGCCTCCGATACGGGATAACACACCCTGAGGCACAAGGGTGTACTACCAGAGGAGGAGGACAGGAGCCACGAACCAGGTCACCACTCATAGACGAAGGTGACGATGGAGGAGTAGCTGAGGCGGGTGGATGAAGGTGCATGATGGCAACCGCACAAGGAGGAACGATGACGGAGTCGACAGGAGCGACGACGGAGGAAAGTGAAGGCACGCTCAGCTCTCCTATGGTAGTGTCTCTGTCGAATGTCATACTCATAGCTGCTACAAGATCCTCCCCGAGTATGGGTGTGCCAAATGCTGGTGGCGGAAGGCTCGTGCCGATAGTAGTGATGCTCCCCTCCTCTGAGAATCGCTCACGTGCTGCCATCATCTCCCGCTGTAGCATGACTACACGCTCTTGCAGATCAGCATAATCTGCCTCGGACATGTCGAGGTGGCCCATGTTGACCTGGTGTAAGATAAACTCTGCCTCACTGGATGCTGCACATGTAGACTGCACAACTCGTGAGTACAGCGCCATCTGTATCTCTGCTGCTGAAGACGATGAAACTGGTGCTGCTGCATCCTCCTGGGGGTCAACCAAGCTCGCAATGTGCTGGGACGCTGGAACATTGGATGCAGCTGCAGGTGTCTCATCCACATCACAGCTCATGTCTGTCATGCAAGGAGTGAGCAGTCGCATGCCGAGAGAGAAGGAGAAGGAGGAGTTGTCAGAGTCCGTAGAGCATGTGGAAACGTCGTCCGTGTAGGTACTGCCACTCTCGGCGTCGATGTGATAGGTAGGGTCACCAACAGGTGAAACCGAGGGGACAGAACTCAGCTCCTACTGACAAGGTGACTCCATCTGCATGTATGAATCTGCTCCAGTATCCTCGACTGCCGCCGTAATGGACACAGGTGTGCAAGGCTCCGGCTCGACAATGCCCGTCAAGGCGACCAACAAGCGCAGCTAGCGCTCACGCACTGTCTCGCCGGGAAGGCTGGTCGCTACAACCTGCTCGATGATAGAGAGAGGACCACCATCTGACTCCGTCATGTATGTCACTGCTCCGTTGTGTGTACGGCAACCAGGAGACTCAGAGAACATGGGTGACTCCTCACGCTAAAGCTGGTCCTCAGGTAGCGCAGATGACTCGGTGAAGCTTGCTGAGTCTGTTGCACCACGTGTCCCAGTGACACCTCTCCGAACTGCTGCTCTCAAGAATGCCTCAACCTCCAAAAGACCAACTGGCCGACTCTGCTCATGCACTGCGACTCTTGTGGTACTAGTGTGAATCTCGTGCGCCAACGCCCCTGGAGATCTGTGTGGGGCATCCCGATCCGCGTGGGACTCCTGGGCCACCGCCAGGTCGCTACCGGTCGAATCGCAAGTGGCACCGCCAAGGCACGCGGGACCTGCACTCCTCCTGATGCAACCTGCTGCTGCAGGATGCCCGACTGCTGCCCCAGCGTAGATGTCAACCTCAATGACATGCACGTCCCAAGCACCCCGACATCCGCCGGACTGGTGTGAATCTGCTGCACACTCTCCCCCAAAAGTATGGTAGATGCATCTCAATCTGTACGAGACTCCTGTGCCACCCCTGGGCCTCCTCCGGTCGGAGCCGCTAGTGGCACCGTCCAAGGACGCCGTGCCTGCGCTCCTCCTGATGTCACCTACTGCTGTGGAAGATCTGGATCGAACCTGGACGATGAAAGACAACTCTCCACCATGAACGCCATGTCAGACTCCACGCCATGTGCTGTCACTGTATCATCTGAGTCTGCCTGAGCTGACGCTCGGGCAGCACAGCCCGGCGCGAGTGCGGATCCTGTCGCTACGGTCACATCAGGCAATGCGCGGTGACCACACTCCCCCTCGACAGGTACAGCAACGGAGGCCGAGGAGGTGGAGGATGTATCAAAACCGGCGCGAGCACTCCGTGCGGAGCGCTGACGCCGGCGTCGCGGAGTCACTCAACTGGAATGACTACATGAAGACATGTCATCGCGAGATGGCGTCGTGGTCGTAGTAGAGTGGATGATCGAAAGGATGGTGGCAGCATGGGTCTCGCTAGCAGATGGAGCTGTAGGTACACCATTGGATGAGGAAGGAGGAGAGGATGGAGGAGAAGTGATCGAAGAGGCCGTTGACAAACGAGTAGCAGAAGCACGCTCAGTGACGACGAGGTCACAAAGCCGCTGCACCGTCTGCCGGAGGCCGTGGATCTCAGCGAATATGCTCGCCAGAGGTCCAGCTAGGGGATCTGCCAATGCCGGCAAATCCGTATGTTATGGAGGACGCAGGCTCGGACGAGGCTGTAGCCAAGGTGGATGCCAGCCGGGAGGGCGCGTCCAACAGCGACGCCAACCATGACGTCCATCACCACAGTTAAAGCAGGCGAACGCACAGGGCGCCTGCTCAGATGTCCGCGCACTCATCTCGTGCACTGGACGATGGAGTGGTACCGAGGGTACCACCGGAGTAGGTACTGTCACTCCTGGAGGTCACGGCGTCCGGGTCAGGAATCGTGACTAGACAGGGACAAGCTGCACTACCTCAGCACGCCCGGAGACTAGAGTCTGACGAACTGCGGCCAGTATTGCTCCTGCCACTAATAAAGCGAAGACTGCTCCAAGACGAGAAGGGGTGGCGGCTGCAGGTGTGGCTGCTACTCCAAGCGGTAGACGACCCAGCCCTCAGAGATGGTAAGACTCGAATCCGCTGACGATCCTACGGAGTGAAGTGCGCGCATGAATCCACGGGCCCCAGGGAGACGTCGATCCAGGACACGTCTCAAAGTGGACATTGCCACCGACGCACAATCCGTTGTCAGCTGAGAAGGCAAAACTGTAAGCGCTGGCGCAGCCGCCACAAAATGTAGTTGTTGTAACTCCGCCCGATACGGCCATTGCTGCTATTAAAGCTGGTGTTGCTGCTGCGGCGGTACTAGTTGGAAAATTCCCTTTTCTTGTCGTTATTCTCTAGCCCTCAGGCCCCCTTTTTTTCCCTTTGCCCTCACCCTCCACCCCTTTTTTCTAGTTCTCCCCTCTGCTCGCCTTAAGCCCTCGCCTCCTTTTTTCGTATTTTTTTGTTACTCGACCCCCCCTTTTCTCGATTGCCCCTAAGGTGGGCGAACGGAGAAAATAATGAGGGGGGAAGGAAAGGGGGGGGTGTCCGGCTTGTCCGGCCCGCCCTTCCGTGCACGCTCGCTCGCTCGCTCAATGAGCGAGCGAGTGGCAGACGGAGGGGGGGGGTCAGCCCCTCTCCGCCGTCGGCCCCTCCGTCGGTCGGCCGACGGGGGCCGACGGGCCCCTCTTAGGGGCCCCTCGGAGGTACTCGACGGGGCCCTCCGAGGGCCCCCACGAAAGGAGGGGAGGGGGGCGAAAGGGGCCGACGGGCCCCCTTGGAGAGGCCCCCTAATGGGGGTCGAGGGGGCCCCTCCGAGCGGGCGGGGGCCCTCACAGGAGGGTTGCGAGGCCCTCCTGCAGCAGCAGCTGCAGCGGCGGGTGCAGCTACTGCTGCTGCTTCCGCCGCTGCTGCTGCTGCTGCTACTCTGCGCAGCAGATGCTGCTGCTGCTTGATGTTGCCGCCGCTACTGTTGCCGCTACTTTCGCTACTGCTGCTACTGTTGCTGAACTGCGCAGCAGCTGCTGCTGTTGCTTGCTGCTGCCGGGGCTGCCGCTTGCTGTTGCGCCACTGCTGCTTGCTGCTGCACGCTGCTGCTGCTGCCGCCGCTGCTGCACTGGCTGCTGCTGTTGCTGCTATGTGCTGCTACTACTGACGCCGCTGCTGTAGTGGCTGATGCGCTGCTACTGTTGCTGCAGCGGTGACTCTCAGTGATGCTGCTCTGTTGCGTCTCTGCTGCGGAGCTCAGTGAGAATTGTCTCACTGCTGTGATACCATGATAAAATGCAAGGAAGCTTCCTAGCAACACTCCCGTTGACCAGGCGCCAGTGCCTGATCAGACGGTGACGACAATCACAAGTCGTGCACGCAGCGGCAAGAGTTTGGCTAGGGGACACAAGCCAAAGTGTCTGAATGCTTCAATAGCATTTGCAGAGAGAAATGAAAAATGACAAGTCCATGGCATAAATATCTGCCGCGGCGCACGGCGGGTGTCGCACGCGGCGGTCCAAGAGCTGTCCTAAAACCGGCCCAAAACCACGGTTTTGGACATAACTCTGCGCACACATGTCAGAATGCTACGCCGTCTGAACCTAGACGTGCAGGATCACAAGACGGACGGTACGACTGGTCACATGCATGCATCCATCATCAGACGGTGATCATGCAATGCAAAACATGCAAATCGGGCTCATGGTTAGTCCGTCGAAAAGACTCCTGCAGGCTGCAGAAAAACAACAGGGGGTCCCGGTAGTGTCCGGGGCTCTGGAACGGTAGTTGGCCCGCTCCCAGCTGGTAGTCCGCCACCAGTCGTCGCACCGGTGTCACCGGGGCCCGCGTCAGGGATCTGCACGAGTATGGACACTGCCGAGTGGTCACAGTAGACTGTACAAGAACGTCACAAATCACAACAGTCCCGGGCAGCGTCCAGAGCTCTGGAACGGTCGTCGGTTAGCTCCCAGCTGGCAGTCCACCATCAGACGATGCACCGGTACCACCAGGGTCCGCATCAGGGATCTGCACGAGTATGGACACGGCCAAGTGGTCACAGTAAACTGTACAGGTTAACAAGAACGTCACAAACCACAACAGGGGATATGGGGATCTTGGGGATCTTCCCACTCTTACCTTCCAAATCCTTAGCTCTAAGCACTCAACTGCGGACGGAATCCTCATCGAGGTGAGCCCGCATCACGGACTTGCAAGATTATGGACTGTAAGGACTAGTGGTCATGGTAAGCTACATGTACATACGGATTTGGCTCACATCACGACAGTCACCGAGTTCGGAGCACGGCTAGATTCATCCCGGGGATGAATGGCTCATATTATTGCTACTAATGATCCTCCCCCTGCTACACTTACTACTAATGTTGGTGTTGCATCCACCACTGTTGCAATTGTGGTTGTTGATGTAGCAATGGTTGCTGCTATTGTTGATGTTGTTGTTCCGGCACTGGCTGCTGCATCTCTAATTGCACAATTGTTGCAATGCTAGTTGAGCTATTTTGCAACAAGGTGCATCACTGCTCCAAGGCTTTTCTAGAGTTTAGAAAATATATTTTAATACTGGCCAAGACAGCCATAATTGTCTGCACCCACCCCTGCATAAGGGGTAGAAAGCTTGGGTAGGTGTCAATCACACACTTCAAGCGTTACCAATTGTGTCAGATCGGATCAGATCAGATATCAAATCGGATCTTTTAAAATCAGACACATCCACTCCAAAACCAGCCCCAACCAATGTCTGGTCGAATTGGATGCAATCAGATTGGGTGGAATCACACCTGGATTTTCTACTGAAAGACAGGTTCAGATTCCTTCGGATTGGAACATGTTTTACCCAGGTTGTTAGCGGTACACAGTTCGCACTAGGAAATACAAAGCCTTTCCCCTCCCAACAATTCTAGCTTCGTGTTCGGTGGATGTGTTTCCAACTTATCAAGGTTAAAAATGAAGAAACATGTATTGATCAACCATTCGAATCAGATGCAAACTGGATGTTTTGGAGGTGGATGGGATGTGATCCAACAGCATTACTNTTCTACTGAAAGACAGGTTCAGATTCCTTCGGATTGGAACATGTTTTACCCAGGTTGTTAGCGGTACACAGTTCGCACTAGGAAATACAAAGCCTTTCCCCTCCCAACAATTCTAGCTTCGTGTTCGGTGGATGTGTTTCCAACTTATCAAGGTTGAAAATGAAGAAACATGTATTGATCAACCATTCGAATCAGATGCAAACTGGATGTTTTGGAGGTGGATGGGATGTGATCCAACAGCATTACTCGCTCTGTGAACATTGAGGCTTTGCTGAAGTACATTAACATCCCTTCTTCCCCCCTCACATCAGTTTCCTTGGAACTGAATTACCTTTCCACAGCATGACTGATCTATCTTGCTATTTTCCTGCTGGATTTTCCCTCCTGCTTTAGTAAAGACACAGCTTCAAAATACTGAGGACAAACAGACAAATCTGCTTACATAGCTTTGCCACTGCTGACCCTTCTTTCGTAATGACTGGGTGTAGTACTCTCATTTTGCAGTGAATACACTACAAGCTGCCACACATTCCCCAAAGCAAAGCATCCCACAGTGGCCTCGTGAACTTATCCACTGTGAGCATGATGTATGATCACTGTATGGTGCCCCCAATCGACACCTTCAGTCCAAAAGCAGCAACTATCGACACCGGCTGCAAGGGGGGCACACCCTCCCACAATGCCAAAGCTAAAAACTTTGACCGCCATTCCACCCCATAAAAATCAAACATAGAGTTTGGTAGTACCTTGGAAACCTGCATCACGGAGAGTTGGGTCGAGGCGGCTGTTTTGTTTGAGCCACTTGGGGAGCTGGAAGCTGCTGAGCGAAAGCTGTGGGGTTTGGAGGGCCATGGTTCCCCCCCCCAGCAGCCACAGCCTGCTGCTGCTGTTGCTGCTGCTGTTGCTGCTGCTGTTGTGAAGGTGGCTGCAGAAGAGTTGCGCCCTTCTTCAAGGCCATCAGGCCCGACTGAGTGGGGCCCGCAGAGCTTGCGGAATACAGACCATTCTTGGGCACTTTGGCTGCAGTCAGCCCCAGCAGGGTCCTTGCTTCCAGCTCTGCAATGGATTTCTGCAGCTGCTCGCGCTTCATATTTGCCCCGCTCACATGCCCCTCAACCACCCTCAAAGGCACATCACGATGGTCGCCAGGCAACAAGCGAGTGCCTGCCTGCCCTCCCGCAGAGTATTCTGCCCGCACAGCTGTCCCACCACCAGCAGCTTTAGGCAGAGTCGACTTGACTGCATCAGCATACGTCTCCTCATGCCTATCGCTCAAGGCATCAGCCAGCTCCCTGCTTGGTACGGCACGCCCAGCCTCAACCTCATCCTCCTCAGAGTCATCTGCACTTCCCTCTTCCTCCGCAATGGCTTGCGGCAGCTGGTTCAGGGTGGACGTGCTGCGGCTGCCAGAGGACGCCAGAGAGTCCCTAGCTGACTCAGGCAGCTCCAGTATCCGCTCCGAAACCGACTTCCTCAGCTCCACCGCGTCCAGCTCCTTTCCCACACCAGACCTCGTCCGAGGCTCATCGCCATGTGAGCTCCTCCTGGAAGACTCACCAGACGGACCACCTTTACGACCATCCCCATCCTTCAGCACCCGCTTGTCAACAGGGCCGCCTCTCCCATCCTGCATGTCTCCAGAGCCCCCCCCAAGCAGCGGGCCACTCTTTGTCACGAGAGGTTTGGTCGCAAGGCCCTTGTGCGACAGCTCCCAAGACGAGTCCTTCCACATGGCTGGAGGCTCAACCACCGCATCGCGTCGCTCTCTTCCACGCCCACCAACAGACCCATCCGAACTTTCCTTGTCAATCTCCCTTCGATCGTACCGCTCCCTTGGCCTTTCACTAACCTCCCGAGGATAAGCCTCGTCACGCGGAGGGCCATCCGGCACCGGCCCAGAGTAGGAGTGCATGCTTGGCCAGTAGCGCCCCGCGTCCACCTCAGGCCGCCCAGCCCTCGCATCATCTCGCACTCGGGGAAAAGGATGCCCGGCATCAAACCTGTGCGGCGCAACACCGTACAGCTCCTCTGCCGCACCTCCACCCTTCTCACCCTTCTTACTTGATGTCCAGGGTGGGCTGACTGGTGGCCCACGCCCATCATCACTCCCATACTCATCCCACTGAGGGGAGCCGGAGGATCCCCTGGTCCCACCCCAGTGTGCCTCACCTGGGTAGTAGCGCGGATCATAGTCTGCCCTGTCCCACTCATCCCCGCGTCCATACCTGCCATAGCCACGGGGCGGACCCAGCTCCCATGGCTCAAGATTGTGCCGCGACGGAATCCTGCCACCATCCCGCCACTCACTCCGCCCATAATCCCTGCCCCACTCCCGCTCTCTGCCCCAGTCACGACCTCTGTCTCGGTCTCTCTCCCAGTCCCAGTCCCAGTCACGATCTCGATCCCTGTCACCAATGCGCACCCTCTCTGCAATCCGCTCACGGTCCCTTTCGGACCGATCCCTGTCCCGGTCCCTCTCTAGCCCGCGATCTCGTTCCCTGTCAGGCAAACGGTCACGATCCCTTTCTGGTGCTCCATCCTTGTCTTGAGGCCTGCGATCTCTGTCCCGCTCTCTGTCCCCAACTCTGTCCCGTTCTGACGGCCGTTCCTTTTCGCCGCCACGCTCCCTCTCCACTGGTTTCCGCTCCACATCCCTCTCAGCCAGCCGCTTCTGGTCCCTCTCTGGCAGACGATGGTCCTTGTCACGGTCCCTCTCCCTGTCGCCACCCCGCTCCCTCTCTCGCTCCCTGTCCCTGTCCACGGGCCGGTCCTTCTCCAAAGCTCTGTCCTTCTCGGGCCCCACATGCCTCTCCAGAGCCCGCTCTTTCTCTGCTGCCCAGTCCCTCTCACCCACTCTGTCTCTGTCTCCTGAGCGCTCGCGATCAGTGAGCCGCTCCCTTTCACCAATGCGGTCCCTCTCCATGACCCGCTCCCTCTCCCCAATACGGTCTCGTTCTCGCTCTGGCAGTCGATCACGGTCGCCAACCCGTTCCCTCTCCCCTCTTCGTTCTCGGCCCCAGTCCCTCTCCCACTCCCTATCAAGCCGTGGGTCCCGATAGTCACGGTCCTCACCCCTGTACCTGTCAGTCACTGGATCTCTCCCGCCGCGATACTCCCATCCACCTCTCTCTCGAGGAGGACCACTTCCACTCACCCCATCATACGCAGCCACTCCCAACTCCAACCCCCTGCCCCGGCCACGCTCCTCCCGCTTCCCAAAGCCAAGACCCTCCCTGTCACGGACAGGATCCCCATAGTACCGCTCTGTGGCCCCACCGTGAGGTTCCGGCCACACCCCCTCCGCATGCCTCTCGCGCGACAGCTCCCCACTCTTCCAGCTGGTTCCATCACGGTCTGACGAATCACCGCGGGTCTGAGCATACAGACCGCGTGCGCCACGGCGCCCACTTGATCCACCACCATACTCGTCATACTCCTGCCACCTGGGGCCTGACGATTCAGGGTAGCCCGGCAGCTTGCCGTAAGCAAGTGGCACTCTCTCCCCACTTCGGTCCCAGGCAGGGTCAGTCTGGTATCCATCCCTACCATCTGCACCCTGCTGGTCCTTACCAGCAGGACTCCTCCGTGAACCATCCCTCACACTGCGGTGACGGTTGCGAACCTCATTCAGCTTCTGGTTGTACTTGCGCTCCAGGTCCCTCATCTCCTGCTGCCGCTGCCGCTCCAGCTCCTCCAGCTGCCTCTGCAATTCATCATCAGCTTCCTCCTCCGACAAATCACCTGCAGGCTGGTTGCTGCCGGGACGACCACCACCTTCCACCCCTGGCCACTCATCCGAAGAAATCTTCCTGAACGGGCCCTTGTCCCGCATGTCCAAGACTTCTCGAAAATCTGTCAAGCTTCTGCGCCCATAAGAGTTGTTGCTTTCTTCCCTCTCCAACCCACGGGCCTCCCACTTGCCAGTAATCAGCTGCATGTCATCGGACGAAAACCGCTTTTCCCCGGAGGCCGAATGAACAGTGAACTCATTGATGTTGTCTGACACCACATCCTCCCCATCTGCGTCCGAGGGCGCAGCAGAAGCACTGACATCCTGGTCTACACTCCCCTCATCTCCCTTCCCTTCATCCGTCTCTTCCTTCCCGTCAGAATCGTCGCTTGAAAAGCCAACATTGCCATCTGCGAACTTCCCAGGGACGCCCTCCCAGAAGCGCCCATGTATGACTCCAAACCCATCGCCGGTTGGGGGAGAGAAGCCCCCCACAAAATTCCCTGATGATGGAGGTGAGAACGACCGCCCATGACCTTTCAACCCAGTGCGAGAGTGAGACCTGGAGCGAGACCGGGGCGGGGAGGCTGACCGGTCACGTTCTGACGCATGGGCACTCAGAGACGTGTCAGATGCTACGGTGTTCAAACTGGCCGGATTGTCCTCAACCTCCTGGTCCACGTCTTCAGGTGACTGCCCACCCTCCTCCGTCCCGTGTCCTCCCCCTTCTCCGTCGCCATCGTCATCCTCCAAGGAAAGCCCCGGCTTCCAGTCGGGAACCAGCTTCAGGATCTCCGCATCAATCATCTCTGCAATGGTTGACACGTCCTGGTCTGTCAGGTCCAGCTCTTCCACCATTTCGCTGGCCACACTGAAAGCGGTGTCCTCCGTCGTGCTGAATGGAAAATGGATGTTCCTCACATGCCCTGCACATGACAGCACAGCAAAGGCGAAGGACAAAGATGCGGCTGAAATGATGGAAACTTGACGACACGCATGCATCCATGGGTAGTGGAAGACAGGTTGCTGTCTCACTTGAGGCAGTGACATGCCTCAAGGAACACAAGACGCACCTGTGGAGTCGGCGATCTTTAGTCGAAGGAAGACAGTGCCCGTGTCGTCTTCAGCCAGCTTCCCCTTCACTTTGAAATCCCTGCTAAGGTGTTGAGCATCTGCCGAGTCTGGGCCACCTGCGTCGTCGGGGGTGTCCTCATTGGAACCTCGAGCGCCCAGCTTCTCAAGCAGTGCAGACGGCACAAGCATCTCACTTGAGGCATGTTCGTACCTGCCTGAATCTGCTAAAGACAGGTTGCTGTCTGTTCTCATGCTCCGCTCTGGACTGGGCTTGGAGTTGCCCCCATCGTCAGGTTTCAACAGACTGTCCAGGGCTTCGCCCTTTGACTCCGACCTCGACATCGAATTTGCTCCATCCACAGACTCTCTATCGCTTTCGGCCAGGAATGGATCCATCAGCAGCTCTCTGGCAGGCAGCCTCCGCGATGCAGAAGCGAGGCATTTCTCCACAAAAGCTCGAACTTCAGGGTCCTTCACTCGATCGAGGGCTGCAGGTTTTTTTCCCTGCAAAGATAGAAAAGAGGGGAGTGCAATGACTTTCTGCAAAAAGCGACAGAGAGGAGAGCTATAAGGCTCCCACACGAGACTGGAAAAACCGAGTTCTGCCGCATCATTCCAGCATGGTCTGCTTGACGTACCGCAATGACTTTCTTGTAGATCTGCGCTGCATTGCTGCATTCACTGTAAGGATACTCAAACGTCACCATCTCCAGGACACACATGCCGAAAGCGTAAATGTCAACAAGTTCATTATACTCCTCTTCATACAACTCGGGCGCCATGAACTCAGGCGTGCCTGCACACAACAGCCATGGAGGGTACTCAGTTGGTACCATCACACACACTCAGACCTGCTGGTACACAGAGGCATCCACTCGACAAGCTCAACTTACCAATAACGCTGTGTGCAGCATTCTTGTGTTGCAGTATGGCTGCCAGACCCAAGTCGCCAATCTTAACCTCCCCCTGATTCCCATTCACAAAGATATTGTCGCATTTCAAATCGCGGTGGATGATAGGTGGATCATGACTGTGGAGATATAGCAGCCCCCGCAGGATCTGGCGAGACCAGTTCTTCACAGCCTTGATGTCGCAGTGCTTGTGCCTCTTCCGATACCTGCCACAACAAACCGCGAGTCTCAACACTGTACCAACGCAAGCTTCGAGCTTTGACCCATGCAGCAGCCAGGACGCCATGCTTACTGTCGCAAGGTTCCAGACGTGAAGATCTCTGTGATGAAGTTGACATTCTTTGTCTTTGAATCCACCCAGGAGTTGTAGAACTTGATGATGTTCTTGTGCTTCAGCGTTTTCAGGAGGTTGACCTCTGAGTAGAGCCTTTCAAGATCCTCTTCGCTCTTGAAGACATCTTGCACCTTCACTTGGTTCCAAGCCACTTCAATGCCATCAACCTCATCAAACGCCTTGAAACTGCAAGTGGTGGAAGCAGATACAGTTAAAGCAAATGACATGACGAAGCGACATAGCAGAGAAAAGGCTGAGAATGGGGCTTCAAGAAACTGTGCATGTTTGCCATGCTACACTTACACAGTCTTGAAAGCGCCCTTTCCAAGGATAATGTCACACTGCAAGTCAACAAGAAGCACCAAACAGGAAAATTAGGACACAAACTACAAAAGGTGACTCACGGACTTCAGAGAACACCAAGTGGAGAGATAGCAACAGAACTGAAGGACAGGAGGGAGCGGTAGCAGGGAAAAGAGGGAGAGAGGGAAAGCGAGGCGGGGGGAGGGAGAGAGGAGGGAGGGAGGGAAAAAGGGAGAAAGGGAGGAAGGGAGAGAAGGAAGGTCGGGCGGAGGGAGGGAGGGAGGGATGAGGGAGGA
>SZWC01008140.1:52624-62767 GCA_023375785.1 Penium margaritaceum
GGGGGGGGGGACAGCTGGGAGAGGACGAAGGTATGGTAAGAGGTAGGAATAGAGAGAGGGAGGAAGAGAGGGATGGGAGGGAGGGAGGAAAGCAGGAATAGTGGGAAGTGGAGAGTGGAGAGGAAACGAGGAAGACAAAGGAATGGACCAGAGGAGGTAGGAGAGGAGACACCATAGTAAGGCACTTCGGAGATAGAGGAAATCTGAGCGGGGAAGGCAGACTCCTGAGCGACCAGTCGACCCAACCTGCCCCGAATCACGATCCTAGCCCAGTTCCACGCCACCTTTGCAGGCCACACACAATTCTTAAAGAGCAATCTTGCCTGCAGGAAAGGACATAGGGAAGCATCATCCAAGTACATTCGTGAGGAAGCAAAAATGTTACTTACTCTTCCGTAACGTCCAGTTGGATCGCGTTCAACGATTTTCTCCTCCTCCTCATCGTCTTCCTCAATCTTCGACACTGGACCGTTGGTGAAGACCTCGCTCTTGTCCCTCCCGTGTTCGGCCATAGTTGAAGCGAGCAAGAGATCGGGAAAAGGCGATCTAACCAGAGCTGTTAGAGAACGCAACACCGCCGGGGGAAGAGGCGGGTATAGACGGAGAGCGCGACAGCCATGTGAACCTGTGTCTCGCCGATGAGAGACGAGGCTGAGGGAGGTGGAGCCACAGTCCGCATGTCAAGCGGAACCAGGATCAACTCGCTTGGATGGCCGACCATGCCGGTTTCACCTCCAGCTGCAGACAGCGTGAAGGCAGCTGGAGCAGCTCAGACCCGAACAACACCCGGACCGGGTGGGAGCCAAGACGATGCCGGACACGGAAGTCTCTGGCAGTGACTGTCTAGCTAGACTAAGGGCTTTCGACGCAGTAGCCTCATCAGAAGCTTCTGAGCTTCCGTTTAGCGTTCGATTCTACACTGTCCATCCGGAAAACTAGTTTAGTGGATGCCTTGGCCACTATCCTTTACGACGTCGAAAAGGGGAGAACATTTGCAGAAACGGCTTTACGCCCAACATGCCTCCAAAAGCGCCATTTGCAACCGTTCACATTCTGACAAGTGACCGTCGATGCGTCCAAATAGCTATCCTGAAGATGCATACATTTTCATCGAAAAAAGTGGCCGCCAAGTCGAGATTCCGCCCGCGCACATTGGCCTACATAACGAGGACCTGCGAGGGAAAAGGCCCCGGACATACTTCTCAGGCAGGTCACGTTGGGATGCAACGAGCAATTGCAGTAGACAAAGGTCGAGGCAGCAAGACTTGAGGGTTTCCACCGCGTCACTCACGCGTGGATTGAAATGGCAAGATGGACCATCGCAATCCGGCCATGTGAAAGACGCGTGGGCGGCAGAGCTACATTGCTGCGATGGTTGTGCAATCTGCATCCAACGGCAACGCCGAAATGCTCTCGTGTGGATGGCGGGTTGACCTGGTAAAGATAGCAGATAACGGCAGCGCAGCACAACCTACGTTCGAGTGTGATAACCAGAAAGCGAGGAAATTTCAAAAGTGAAATGAAAGAGAGGTTTGAGAGAGTTTTGACCGGAGTTATACTCGGTATTGGGAACGGCAAACGAAGAGCTTTTTCCAGTCGAGGACAATTTCATGGAGCTTTCAGTGGTCGACCAGAAGGCGTAGCCGACCAACCAGTCTTCGGCCCAATCCGAACTCTGCAGCGAGAGGGCTTTACCGGGGTTTCACAGGACAAGGAATGTCGCGGAAGGTGGCTGCGGTGATCGACGGCTGACGTGCCTTAAGCTTGCATGAGCAAAAATCGCAAGCCAACAGGATTCAAGCCCAGCGAGTACAGTCGTTACGCGTTCCCATAGACTACTTCTGCTCCCTCTGCTATATACCACCAAAGGACGCTCCTGGTGAAGTGCCATAGTAGTCCCAGATGACTCTATGGGATGCTTATGGAAATATTTTGTATGAGATTTGTTTTATGATAATTATTTCTATAATCAATTATTTCCATAGAACCAGAAAAACAATTCCCTCAATCATCCATAGTCCCACCATCAATCTTTCTACTACGGTATCCGCAACAAAAGGGACTTTTGAAAACACCTCTTCACAAAGAAATAATAGACACACCTCTAAATTACCCCCAACGTTAACCCCCCCAAAAAATTAGTCTTGGAAGGTTCCAAACATTGTTCTTGCTAGAGAGTCAATGTAATCGGTCGTGTCTCCAGCTCCTGCTTTGAAGTCGTCGTCGGAGTTCGCAGAATGGCGTTCTCAGTCCGCGTCAGGGGTTTACCCCCTTTGCGAGACTGAGGGGCAATCGTCATCAACGACCCAGAGCAGGGAGACTCGAATATTTCGAGTCTCCGGAGGCCCATTTCCGTTTTTAACCAAACCCCTGGTTTTGGGACCCAAACCGGGGGTTTTTACCTCGAACTCGTGTGTTCGCACGAGCTATTCCATTTTTTTTACGTCGAAGTTCGTCATAAACGAACTTCGAGTTTCGTTTCGTCGTTCTGGCGCGAAATCGTCGCGTGCGAGGCACGCTGGCGATTTCGCGCCAACTATTTCGACCTCCCCCTCGCTCCCCCTATCCCTCGTCCTCTCTTGCTCGTTTGCAAGGAGGGCGAGGGGGGACGAGGGCACGAGGCCACGAGGCCTCGCCCTCGAGGCCGTCGTGGCCTCTCAGCAGCCGATCCGGCTGAGGCCGCGATCGGCGGCTGGCGGCTAGCCGGCCGGTGGCCGGCCGGTCGCTTGGCCGGCCGCCGGCCGTCCAGCCGGCCGGCAGCGAGCTGGCCGACGGCCAGCGAATCGCTGGCCGCCGGCTAGCCCTCGCTGACGCGAGGAGTGGTGCGCAACCACCCCTCGCATCAGCGAGGAGGGAGGGCCGAACCGGCCCTCCCGCTACATTCCTCCCCACTTATTATGAACCGTCCCGGTTCATGAACAAGTAGGATTGTCAGTCAGTGAGTCATCAACATTGTGAAAGAAAATTAATAATTTCAATCACCAGCTAAACATGAACACGTGCATGGTACGTAGACCTAAGCTGCAACTTGTAGGTCAGCTCGGCTAGCGGCCTCCCCCCTTTAGGCTGGAGCGTTCGCGCGACAACCATGTTGGGCGTCCCGAACCTCCTATGGTCGCTGTCCATGAATGCTGCCCTGTGGGAATGTTGTTCACTTTTCCGTGTTCAGGTGGTACCTCCTGCCACGCGTCGATCTGTGCGAGCTACAAGCTCGCTCCAGTACTCGTTGACCACCCCTGTGGGCAACCGAGATTCGGGCTCCCATGAATTATGTTCAGGTCCACAACCGGCCCAATGAACGAGGTACTCCCTGACAACGCGCGACCGAAGAGTACGCTCTCGGTGCTGGAGTAGGCGAAGGACCTCGTATTGGCCGTCGGCCGCCAGGACTGCTGGCGGTGGCTGAACGGTTCCTTCTGCCGTGTATGGAGCTAGCAGGCTCACATGAAACACGTCATGTATCTTCATACTCAGCGGAAGTAGCAATCGGTATGCCACTGGCCCGATGCGTGCCACAATGGGAAACGGCCCAATCCACTTCGGTAGAAGTTTTCTTGCCCCTGGCGACTTCAACCGAAGGTTTTTAGTGCTAAGCANACCTGCCCTCCTGTACTCCCACTCTTCACCAATGAAGAGGGTACCACTGGATGCCGACCACTGTTCAACACGAACGGTGTGAACTGTGTGGACTCGTTCACCGAGTTGTTCACCGCAAACTCTGCCGGTGCTAGGAATTCGTCCCAATCATGCATGGCAGGGTCCACGTACATGCAGAGCATCTGCTCCAGAGTGTGATTTATGCGCTCTGTTTGTCCGTTTGAGGGTGAAACGCTGTCGACATTTGCGACTCGCTGCCGAAGTACTCGTGCATCTTTTGCCAGAACTTACTAGCAAATTTTCGATCTTGATCGGAGATAATGCGCAACGGCAAGCCGTGGTACTTTACGACACCCTCAAAGAAGAGACGAGCGGTCTCCTCTGCGTTGACGTCAGTGGTTGTAGGAATGAAATGTGTCATCTTCGTCAAAAGATCCACAACCACTAGTATTGCATCGTGGCCACGGGCCGTGTCCGGAAGACCAGTAATGAAGTCCATGCTGACGCACTCCCATGGAGTCCCAGGAATGGGAAGCTGCTGGAGGAGTCCAGCAGGCTTCTTGTTACTAGCCTTATTCCGAAGACATGGGTCGCATGTCATGCAATACTTACGGACATCGACACTCCACCCTGGCCACCAATAGTGGTCCGAGAGTGCCTGTCCGGTCTTTCGGGGTCCCACGTGACCTGCGACCGGCGGGTCGTGGAACTGGGAGATAACCTTTGCTCGAAGGTCTCCCGAGTTTGGCACAACAACTTGTTCTCCGTGCCAGAAGATTCCTGCGGCCTCCACCAAGCCGTACTTGTCCAGATTTCGAGAGTCTTGAAACCAAGAATCCACACAGTATCCCATCCGGATCCTGTTTACAAAACCGTTGTAATGGATAATCTCTNAGAGAAGCTCTTTGACTTTGAGAAAAGCGTTCTCGCAATCAGATGTCCATTCCCAACGCACGTCTTTTCGCGTGAGCCTGGTTAGCGGTGCCACCAGGGTCGAACACCCTTGCATAAACCGTCGAAAGTAGTTTGCAAGGCCGAAGAAAGACCGAATCTGCCCAACATTTTCGAGGCGTGGCCAGTCCACAACGGCTTGGAATTTTCGTGGGTCGACGCGGATACCGTCCTTGCCGACGATGTGTCCAAGGTATTCGAGCTCATCTTGTGCAAACTTGCACTTGCTCACTTTCGCATAGAACTTCTGTTCCCAAAGGATTGCGAGAACTTCGCGCAGATGTTCTATGTGCTCTTCCATTGATTTGGAGAAAACCAGGATGTCGTCCAGGTAAACCAAGACAAACTGTTCGAGTTGCTTGGCGAACGTTCGGTTCATTTCTCCTTGGAAGGTTGCCGGGGCATTTGTAAGCCCGAAGCCTAATACTCGGAACTGATAGTGTCCCATGTGCATTCGAAACGCGGTTTTGGGCACATCATCTTCCGTAATACGGATTTGATGGTACCCTTGAGACAAATCCAAGGACGAAAAAACTTTTGCGCCTTGGAATTGGTCAAAAAGGTCCTCAATCCGCGGTAAGGGGAATCGATTTTTCACCGTCAGCTTGTTCAACGCCCGGTAATCTACGCACATGCGTAAACCACCATCCTTTTTGTTCACAAAAAGGATCGGCGCACCGTACGGCGAGCTACTTGGCTCGATCCATCCTTTTGCAAGGTACTCTTTGATTTGGCGTTCGGCCTCTCGCCTTTCTGCTGGACTAAGGCGATACATGGGTCTAAACGGAGGAGTCGCCTCCGGTTGCAGCGGAAGCGTGTGGCCCATGTGTCTTTCTGGTGGAAGCCCAGCCGGTGGGTCTTGGAATACATCCGAGAACTCTGCCAATAGATATCTGATCTCTTGTGGCGTGTCTTCCATCACGTCGTCCTCCACTTTCTGCAGCTGAGCCAAGAAGTATCGACAACCTTGTCGAATACGTCTCTTGACCTGCATTGCAGACAAGCTGGCATGGACTTTGAGTCGGGTCGGTGATAATTCCGTACTCGGAATCAACGTACAGTGGCGTTGTCCTTTCCGGAGGATCAAACGCTTTGATTCAAAGCACATTAGAGCCTTGTTGTCACGAAGCCAGGGATCGCCTAGCACCACGTCGAACGGGTCAAGAAGGTTGAGTACCTTCAACGTGACACTCTGTGTGTACCCTTGAATACAAATTTTTGCTTTATAATTACCGATCACGGGTACCATACGGTTGTCACCGACAACAATTGCGCCATTCGATGGCTCGTACTTCAGGCCAACCTGTCGGGTGAAGCCAAGGCTAACAAAAGAGTCGTCCCCTCCAGTGTCAGCCAGTACGTTCACGGGAGCACCAGCTAGGTGTCCTTTGAACTGCATCGTCATGTTGCCTCCACTCTTCCGAGTGAACAGACTCGACGACGGTAAGCCGAGTTTGTGATAAACACGGAATCTGTACGACGGGCGTCGCAACTCCCATGATTCACCCACCCGAGTCCACATCTTGTGGGCACGTGTGAATTCGGCAAGCACATTCCAGTCTTTAAATTTCACTGGGTCGAAATCGTCGACTAAAGGTACTGCGAATATGATTGAACTCATCGCTTTGAGGGCGTTTGCTTCAATCACTGTGTTACACAACTCTTGCACAGTGGTTGGTGTCGCCACCACTAAGCAGGTTCGGTCATGTATCTCGTCTGGTGATGCAAGATTTAGTGGGCAATGTTGATCAGCAAGTGCAGAATGAGGTTCAATGAGAGGGGAGAAAACAACAGAGAAATTTGAACTCGTCAAAAACTCAAATTATTTAACATCCTCGTCTGAAACCATGAACTCACACTCGTGATCCAGTTTTACCCCTGAGTGGTCCCCACTGACGTCACTCAGGGGTGGGGAAAACCCGCCCCACGGCCCTGTCCGTTACCACGGCCGGGCCCATTGCCGCGACCGTGACTCTGTCCACGGCCTTGTCCGCGGCCTCCTACTGCACCATCCCCACGAGGTGCTGCTGCTACAGCTAGAACCGCGACCTCTTGTCCACCACCAGCAACCTCAGGGCACTGAGCCCTAAAGTGGCCCGGCTGCATGCAGTTGTGGCAGAGTCCTTCGCGGAAGGATACGTTGCGACGCTCACGCGCCGCCTGCAGCTCGTCATTCTCGCGGCTGCGCTTCTTGTGGGGACCCTTGTGTCCACCAGCCTTCTTGCCTGGAGGGTTTTTAGGCTGCTTGCCTTTGGCCCTGCCTCGCTGTCCGGCTGACCCACCAGCCCCTGCAGCGTCCACGCGCATGTCGCGCCCCTGATGTGCACGCGCGTTCGGCCGTGCATCAGAGTAGTGTTTTGGGTTCGCCGAATACACTTCGCTCATGTAGTCGTGCAACACCCTCCAGCTTGTCCAAGCTTGGCCAGTGGTTGTCGTGGTGGTCTTGTCCTTCAGCTTCTCGCTGGCGAGACCATCACGCAAGTACTCCAGCAGCATGCATTCTGGGTACTTGAACGTCTGAGTCCCATCGCCCTCGGTGAAGCTTTCGGCTTCCTCCACGAGTGCGGTGAACTCGCTCAAGTAGGATTCGAGCGAGCTGCCCAGCTGCCTGAAGTCCTTGATCTTGTGGAAGGCGCGTTGCGCCTCCTCACGTTGGGTGCACTTCTTGCGCATGATCGCGCAGAAAGCCTCCCACGGCATGGGCTGCCACCCGAGGTGCGGCTGCTGCGCAGTCCATTCCTTGACCACGTACTTGAAGAGTTTATCTTCAAGCCACGTCGTGGCCAGGTCGCCCCATTGGCTGAGTGGAGTCTTGTGGACACGTAGCATGTGCTGCATGCGGTTTAGCCAGTCGGTCAGCTTCACGCCCTTCCGGAAGATCTCCACACTGTGGAGGAAGGACGTGTTCATGACCGGCCCCGAAGTCGTCGAGGTAGGCAGGTCGTCGCTGCCACCGGCAGTGGCATCCGCAGCTGCGACACGCTGCACTTGCTGCTGCATCCGCACCTGGGTCACGCTCTGCAACGCCTTGTCGAGGTCGTTGCATCGGCGGCTTGCCTCATGGGCGACCAGGCGCTGCAGCTGGCGATCACGGTCAAGATCCGTGATGCTCTGCCCGACGTGGGCCAGCAGGTTGGCGAACGCAAACTTGAGCTCTGATGTCGTCAGAGCGTCGGCGATAGCCTCCAGGGCTTCGCGTTGTCCGTGCATCCTTACCCACTGCAAGAGGGTACGGTTCACGTACACGCCTCCAAGGAGTCCCACCTTTCGGAGGAGACTGTCTTCGGCGACAACGCTCGAGTGGGCGCTGCCCTGTCCCATTGCGGCCACATTGTAGGAAGGGGGGTCCGCCCCCATTCCTCCGAGTGGTGCCGTATCTCCACCGTCGGTGGTGATCTTCAGTCGGCCTGCCGCCTCAGCAGCAAACTCCTCAAGCCTGCGACGGCCATCGCGAATTGCCTTTGCGGCGTCGTCGTCCGGCTCGTTCTCGCGGGAACTTCCCGTGTGACTGCTTTCAGCGCCCTTGCTGCTCTCGGCCGTCTCGCTGCCGTCGGCAGCTTCAGGCGCTGCGGCGGGTGCCTTTCCCTTCTCGAGCAATCGGCTCGAGTTCGCCGCACGACGATGGTGATGGTCGCGATCCTCATCGCATTCGCCATCGTCGGCGTCGTGCTCTTCGTCGGGGTCTTCCTCCGGAAGATCCTCCTCCATTGCGTCGTCCGCCGCATGGGGATTGTCCATATGCGCGTCGACGTGCTCGTCGAGCACCTTTGCGGCCTCCGCACGCTTCTCGGTGTCGCCGAGGTTTGCGTCGGTTGCCTTAGGCGGCATGGTCGCCTTAGGCGACACGGTTGCCTTAGGCGGTACGGTTGCCTTTGGGTTGGCAACCGTGCTCGCGGCGGCGGCTCCCAAAACTTGGAGTCCGCCAAGGGCGTGTGGTGAGAACGTCACCACCTTGCCCTTGTTGGCCTTAGACGGTGCGGCACTTGCCATCCCGTCGCTCGTGCGACTACCACGTGAAGGTTGTTGTGAGGATCACCCCACAACGAGGAGGAATCGCCTCCTTAGACGTTGCTCTCACGATCGGTGAGGCAATTTCAATTTATATTTCTATTTTCCTAGGCCGCCACGTCGGCACAAGGTCGTGGGTTTATAACTAGTCCTCCTAGGCCGTGACTCACGGCACTTGGTAGCAACTAGGATTTAGGAAAACAGAAAATCAAAATACAAGGGAGTAACAAGGATTGTGAGTACCGCTCACAAAACTAAGACAAAGAGAAAAAAGAGAAGTACAAGGTCTAGGACAAAAAAAGCTACTTTTCTTCTTGTCTTCTTGTCTTCTTGTCTTCCTTGGCCTCCTTTTGAGTCTTCTTTGCGCGTCTTGCGCCCCTTGGCGGCGTCCTCCTTGAGCCGCCGTCGTTGGAGGAGCCGCCAAAAATCCCCAAGGTGGCACCCTCCTTTCTAGGGTGCTCTCAGGTCGTGAGAGCCCCTAAGCTTGGGGAGGGACGCTGTCCCAATTTTTGATGAAAGGGGTTTTGAAGGAGGCTTGAAGATGGAGAGGATTTTGTGGTTTTTGAGGGTGGGGACTCCCCAGCCCACCCCACAAAAATCTTCCTCGGCCTCTGGAAGTGAGGAGAGGCTGGAAGAAAGACTCTCCACCAAGTAGAGCTTTTTTCAAGCTCGCTAACGCACTTTACGGCGCTTCAATCCGTGAAATGTTGATGCCGTAGTCACTTCTGGCGTTTCTGCTGCTGCTTGCAGCTGCCGGCGTCGTTTTATCTATGTCGTAGCCGCCGTTTCCGTCGAACCCTTGGTCGCGAGGGTCGTCAAGCTCTGAGAACCACTGTAACGGGCCGTGTCTCCAGCTCCTGCTCTGAAGTCGTCGTCGGAGTTCGCAGAATGGCGTTCTCAGTCCGCGTCAGGGGTTTACCCCTTTCGCGAGACTGAGGGGCAATCGTCATCAACGACCCAGAGCAGGGAGACTCGAATATTTCGAGTCTCCGGAGGCCCATTTCCGTTTTTAACCAAACCCCTGGTTTTGGGACCCAAACCGGGGGTTTTTACCTCGAACTTGTGTGTTCGCACGAGTTATTCCGTTTGTTTTACGTCGAAGTTCATCATAAACGAACTTCGAGTTTCGTTTTGTCGTTCTGGTGCGAAATCGTCGCGTGCGAGGCACGCTGGCGATTTCGCGCCAGCTATTTCGACCTCCCCCTCGTTCCCCCTATCCCTTGTCCTCTCTTGCTCGTTTGCAAGGAGGACGAGGGGGGACGAGGGCACGAGGCCACGAGGCCTCGCCCTCGAGGCCGTCGTGGCCTCTCAGCCGCCGATCCGGTTGAGGCCGTGATCGGCGGCTGGCGACTGGCCGGCCGGTGGCCGGCCGGTCGCTTGGCCGGCCGCCGGCCGTCCAGCCGGCCGGCAGCGAGCTGGCCGACGGCCAGCGAATCGCTGGCCGCCGGCCAGCCCTCGCTGACGCGAGGGGTGGTGCGCAACCACCCCTCGCATCAGCGAGGAGGGAGGGCCGAACCGGCCCTCCCGCTACAGTCAACATATGCCACTGTTTCACTCACATTTTCATGTAAGGCACGCATGAGAAAG
>SZWC01008140.1:62847-81020 GCA_023375785.1 Penium margaritaceum
GCCGGCCGTCCAGCCGGCCGGCAGCGAGCTGGCCGACGGCCAGCGAATCGCTGGCCGCCGGCCAGCCCTCGCTGACGCGAGGGGTGGTGCGCAACCACCCCTCGCATCAGCGAGGAGGGAGGGCCGAACCGGCCCTCCCGCTACAGTCAACATATGCCACTGTTTCACTCACATTTTCATGTAAGGCACGCATGAGAAAGCAAATTCTATGTTACAGAAGATGAACCTCGTGTGAAATGAAGCCAATGTAGGGAGAGAGAAATCACAGTTGTGGTCCATGAGTGGCTGCATCTGCAACGCTGAGATATGCAATGTCGGCACAATTCAATATTCTACACACTGTTGTCATTGTTGCTGGCTGCTACTACCGCGCACTGCTGCTGCCTGTTGCCGCCCCTGGTGCTGGATCTCTGCCACTACCGTGCACTGCTACTGTTCCCTGCTGCCACAGTTGCCTACTACCGCTGATATTACTCGTTATTGTAGCACGCTACAAGTGCCACAGGCTGCTACTACAGCTCGATGCTACAGCTGCTGCTCACATTAGTAGCTCCGCGCTACTCCTGCTCGTTGTTGCTGCCAGTGGCTTCTACTGCTAAAGGGTGTTGCTGCTCTACTACTTGTGGTGGGTGCCATTGTTGCACTTAGCTTAGATGCTAGTAGTGCATCATCCATTGTGTGTGCGCCAATGTCTCACCTGAGATCTTCACTTCAGTTAAGTCATCTGCAGTGATAATGTGTGTGAACAGAGTCGAGAGGTCACTTGTGTTTCCCACACACTTTTAAAGACACTCCCCCATGTCCCACAAACCTGTAGTCTGCACACACATATGAGAGGGACAATAACACACATCCATGCAGCAAGAGGCGACAACTCACAAGCAAAGGAGAGGCAATTAAACATCAGACACGGGTATCCCGAGCACGCAGCAGACCAACAACATACACACTTGCCTTAAACATGTCATTGCTAAGAGCTTTGGTGAGAAAATCTGCATGTTGTTGATGAGTATCAATCGAGACAACATAACTTCTCGGGAAGCTTTGCGCTCGCATACAAAATGATTTTCAATGTTGATGTGCTTCATGGGAGAATGATACATCCCGTTTTGCACAGCGATTGCCTTCGTGGACTGATTGTCACAGCGTAGAGTGACGTAGCAGATGGGGAAACATAATTGCTATAGCAAGTGGGAAATTCACATGCTCTCACACACCGCATACCTGGCCTCACTCAAACTGTGAGCAACACACTCCTATTTTCTACTCTTCCAAGATGTAGTAGTCCCACCAACAACAAAGACATATCGTGTGCGACTGTGCACATCTCTGTACAATGTCCAATTATTGCCAGTGTAGTTTTCCACCACCTGAGAGCTTTTTTCTTAATAACACAGCCGTATACGAACTATAAAGAGCATATAACTGACAACATGTATTGTAGCCTCAAGATGTCTCCGACGAGGCTCATGGGAGAACTGGGCCAAGAAATTAATCGAGAGGGCAACATCTGCCCAAGTGGTGGTGGCAAAGTACACGAGAGATCCAATATCACTAAGGTCGTTAGTAACATGGTCTGTCTCTCCCACCTATGATGGATGAAAATACTTTAGCAGGCGGTGGCCTGCAAGGGTCATTGGAGTAGATGTAGTAGGGATGTCAACCAACAAGGAGGTGAAGCGCTCTCCAAGACTGCGAACGAAAGGAGCTTGATAGACATGCATAGTCTTATGTTGACGATTATGTTCAAGCTTCATCCAAAGAAAGACTCGAGCTAGGTGCAAGTCCATCTTGTATGTGGACTATAGGAGGACTTTGAATGATCGGGCAATAGTACGGTTCGGAGAGGCAATGAATAGATCATTGACGTAGATGATGATGGCCATGAAGGGCTCCGACGGAGCACTAGAAAGAGCGTTAGCACAACACTGCTCCTTTAATTGCCACCTCTCTCAAGAGTGGATGTGATATCCATGTTCCAACAGCTCGAAAAACTGCTTCAGCCCACACAAGGCCTTTTGTAGTCGCCAGACCTTGTTCGTGCCATTGGTGAAACATGGTGGCTGTATCGTGCAATTCTCACTATCGAGACGTTCATGTATAATTTCATTATTGAAGTACATCTGATCCTATTCCCAACCATGTTGTGCGCCCATGCTTAGAAGTGCACGAATAGTGGTCTCTCAGTCGACTGGAGTGGACGTCTCGTCAAACTAAATCAAAGGAATCTAAGTGGACCCTTTTGTCGTAAGCTCAACCTCATATTGGTCGACGTTGTCATCAGACTTCAGCTTGTGTCGAAGGAGCCAGCGGGCTGAGACAACTTTGCGACCCGCTGGAAGGCTCACAAGCTCAAGGACATCATGATCCTTGAGAATAATCAACTCCTCCTTCATGGTTGTTTTCCATAGCTTGGCATCTTCTGCCTCACGAGCCTGTTAAACAATGGTATGCTATGGTGGTAGTGTGGGAAGTTCACCTGCTGTACCCATGTAATGACATAGCCTACGACTTATGCGTCAAGAGCGTTGTGGAACTCATGTTCAATGAGTGCGTATCCCACCACTGAGTTGGAATGAACATTAACAACAAGGACGAGTGCATCGAGACCTGTGGGTCTAGCCAAAAATCCATTAGTATAGGATTATACTTTGGAGCGTGTGTGACGTTAAGAGGGTTGAGAAGAATGTAAGACGAACTACTGACAAAAAAAGTGAAGCCTCCCTCCACACATCTATAGCTCAGGGTCGTTGATAGGGACCTCAGACTCAAGTCATAATACTGGGATATCAGTAAGGATAGTGGTATGTGACACGGGAGTGGGAGGTGGAGAATGTGCCGAGACACTGACCGGTATAGATGCCGACTTAGGAGACAAAGATATAGAAGTCGTTGAGACTATAGATAACTATAGTGGTTCGGGCATTGGATGAGGAGAATAGACTAGGAGAAACACTCGTAGTGGGGACGACCGGTAACAACTGTGGAGAGAGTAGAGAACCAACAAAGAGAACTATGGCGGAGAAGTAGAGAGATGAGCCTCTTAGACTGCAGGCTTAGAGAGATCCATCCCTCCCAAGCCCATGGAGCAAGGACTGAGAAGAAGATGGGATGATGCAAGACAAGTCGCACAAGAAGATGTTGGCAAGGAACACCGCGTTACGTGATTCAATGACACATGACAAATCAACATCCCCAAATTGCCAAGCTTTGGACATGGCACAAACACCAAGGAAGGTGTAGAGGGGAGCACGAGAGCTAAACTTGCTGTCACGAAGGTCCTCAAGGAGCCACACGGCATCGAAACAATCACAGATACGAGCAAGACGTGAGAGAGCCTGTTGATCAAACCAACAATCAAAGGGGGTAATGTGACGAGGAAGGGGACCGTGAGGAACATGGTTCCAGATCCATGTCATGTAAGACATGACCTCGTAGGAGAAAAGAAGAGGAAGGTCGGAGGAATTGAGGAGAGTGCGGACATTGTTAGAAAGGGTGCAAGTCTAGTGCTCTGAGATGTCATTTTTTAAGGTGTGTAAGGATTCGAGGACTCCATACATACTCTACGAGAAGATAAGAAATCAGCAGCGCGACCCATGAACTCGCCACCACGATCAGAGCAAAACGTATACAGAAAATAATCATAGGAAAGTTCAGCCAAAGGAATCCAGGACATAAGGATGGGACAAACATCACTCTTTTGCAAAAGGGAAAAGACCAAGCACATGCGTCAATAGTCATCAATGAGGCAAAGGACGTGGGGACCAACTCCCCTTCCAAGGCCTCATGGGCAAAATGACCCATGATGTTGGCATGTAAGAGATGAAAGGGATGGCTGGTGCAAGTGTCAGATGTGGAGAAGGGAGGGTGGTACATTTTTCCTTGGGCGTAGTCAAGACAGTCAACGCCATCAGGAGCAGGGAAAGTAGAGGCATCCAGACCATGGATGCGTTGATACTAAAGCAAGGCGTCAATCGCAGTAGTACGGATGTGACACATGAATGATGAACGGAAGGCCGTCATGTCGTGGGTTGCCCCGAAGTCGAGTATCCAAAAGCCACACAACACTTGCACACATGCAAGAACATGACTGACTACTACAATAACAGAGTGCGGCGGGATTTTATGACCACAAGTAGCAAGAAAACGAGGCAAATGGATTGACCACCCATCTTCAATGCACAACAGTTCAACAAGGAGACACTCATAAAATCCATGGCGTACCGCAGACCACTTATCGCTCTTGTTGGTGTTTGAACCTGGTGAGTGTCGCGGGTCTGGTACTAGCTGTGGTATCGTAACGGGGTGGAGGTGTCTCAAAGTCCTTTGGTCGCCGCTCCGTGGGGAGGGCGACCTCAGGCTCGGGAGATGGTGGACGGGGTATAGGGAGCCCACCAATGAGAGAAACGCCACCAAAAGTGAACGCCGGTGAATGACGTGCTTGGTCCTGACGATGAGAAGGTGTCGAAGTAAGAGGCTACGACCCCAGAAGTAGCTCAGGGATGCGCTCCTCAAGCACACCAATCTCATTCTCGCGTATGTCATCCGATATATCCTCATTCCAAGTGCCAACCTGTAATGAGGGGTGCTAAGGCCGTATTGCGTGTAGGACATAGAATACGAAACAGATGGTGCAGGTGAAGTAGATCCTCTTGGTGGTTGGTAAAGGCCCCCAAACATGCCGACGGTAACTCTGCGATCTCCTTTAACGCGTCGGATTACTTTTGCCGCTACTGACACATCTCATCCTGTGTCCGATGAAGCTCGTCGATCACGAGTGACTACGACCGTGGACTCATGATGGCCGAAGAGGAGGAAGAGGAGGTGTCTTATAACCCTTTGTCCTTTTGACGCCCAGGCTGCTGATGCGTCCACAGCAAATGTTGTTACGTTGTTGTGGCCGCTATCGTTACTGTGGTGGTGGTGGTGGAGCTATTACTACTACTACTATTGTTGTTTTTGTTGTTACAACATCTAGAATGATTCTATTACGTTGTTGCTGCTTCTACTACTAGTAGTCCACTGCTCTTGCTGCTCAAGGCTGCTGATGCCATCGCTATTGTAAGTTGATGCCTCCGCTGTACGCTCCCACTACTCGCAACCGCCACTATGAGCTACTACTGCGAGCTACTTCGCCTCATCTTTTTTTCTCTATGTAAAAGGCTCGTAGCCAGACATGGGTGCTGCTACTACCCGGTGCTGCTCCTGCCGCTCGACGTAGCTACTGGAGCTCGTCACTACCGCAGTTTCTCTTGCTATGTTGGTGGCAATTGTGTGGTGACCTTGCTGTTACTAACATTGGCTACGCCTATTCTAAGTATACGGCGACGACGGTGACTCTGATTGTTGTTGCCGGTGCTACGTCTCTGTGGTGCAGCTAAGTGAGAGGGATCTTGCTACTCTCATACCATGAGAAGTTGCTAGGAAACTTCCTAACCTTACTGCTGCTGACGTGGCGACACTGTCAAATCAGTTGACGCACTAGCAAGCAAACTGGTGCAAGAAGCATCAAGGCTTAGGCCTAGGAGACGTGCAAAGTCTCATAAGCTCCAACATCTTAGAAATGAAGAGAGAAATGACAACTCACAAACACATAACATAAATACCTGCCACGGCGCACAGCGGGTGATGCACATGGCAGTGTCAATTTATCCTAAAACCGGTCCAAAACAATTATTTTGGCCGGAACTCCACGCAGAGGCATCCAAACACAACACTGTATGAACGTAGAGATGTAGAATCTTGAGCGGGACACCATGATTGGCTACATGAAAAAGTCCAGTATAGACCGGTGGATAAAAAATACAAAGCATGCAAATCAGGCTCAAGAGCCAGTCCACTGAGAAAACTCTTGCGACTGTAGAAAAACTACAGAGCACCCTAGCAAGCACCCATGACATTGTGGCAACTGTTTAGCAGCTATTGGTGGATGGAGCCACCACGTATTGGTGCTTTGGTTCCAGTTGGGTCGGCATCAAGGATCTGTACAAGGATGGACACAGCCGAGTGGTCATAGTAAGCTGTACAAACAGACAGGACGACTCACATCACAACAGCCATAACTTTTGTAGTGTAAATTTTCTAGCTGATTTCGATTGCATGACCGCATTCCTATCATGCATATTTTTGTATGGTTCAGTTGTAGGAAAACGGACACCTAGGATTGGGGATGTTGGTTCTCTCACGGGACTCACCAAGAAAACACTGTGGATAAGAAAATAAAGCATCCTCCTCATTAGCTTGTATACCGAGTAACAAGCTTCTCAAAGGTGAGGGCGTAGGTTAGTGTGGGAGCGGTCTTACACCAAGCCTCATTCTTGTTATCAACTCAATCATCACTCACTTCTACCCGTAGATTTGGCATCAACTTTCTAGTGCAAGTTTTCCCCTTAACAATTGAGAAGCCAACATTACTTAAGTGCTACATCGAGGTACAACAAGCCACACACTTTAATCCAAGTGTGTGAGGCAACAAAAAACCACTCATGCCTATAGTTTCCGGACAGCTTCCTAGGTAGGTTATACGTGACGGGACGGGGGAGCACAAGAGAGGGTAAGGCACGCCATGGATGCAGTATAATGTTTGCCTTAGAACTCAAGTTTCACCAAAGACATGGAAGTGAGGGGAAGCGAGCAAGTTAGAACCGGTGAGCATGCACCCGCACCGAGCATCACGCTCGGGTGGGCTTGTGCCGCCATCCGGGGATCGAGCCTGACCACTCGGCGTTAAACCAAGGGCGGCAACTCACCAGTGCACAGCCTGAACCGGCACGGTGGCCCCCTAAGGATCAGCACCCGGGAATATGCATCTCCCCCAAAACACTCAGAATCAAGCAAGCATGATGCAGGGCATGGTAGTAAGAATGTATGAACCCCTAACATCTACAGCAACACAAAAGTCATGCAAGTCATGCAATTGCCATTGTGTGCCAGAGGGCACCCCTGGGTTGAGCAGCTGCTTAATGACGCTAGAGGCTCTAGTCAAGGTGGACTCGCATGATGTCTCCCCAGGTAAAACCATTGTCATTTAATTGTACATGGGAGGGGAAGACAAGAGGGCATAGAGATGTGAGTGACTAATGAACTTCAACACTCCCCCATGACCCGCAGTCAACCAACCGCACACAGAGGAAGATGGCACCAAGACATGATGAACAAAAACACCAGAGATACACCACACAACTCAACCTGGGTCATGGAGACTGATGAGACTAACAGCATGAACAACACTTTTGAAGACATTTTGGCTGAGGGCCTTAGTGAGAAAGTCAGCTTTTTGAGATCGTGTGTCCACCCAAGCAACTTAGACAATGCCTATAGCAATGCACTTACGAACAAAGTGATGCTCCACGTTAACATGCTTGGTGTGTGAGTGATGCATGCCACTGTTTTTGGCTATGGCATTTGTGCTATGATTGTCACAGCACAGAGTGATGCAACGGATGGGGACACACAACTGCTGCAACAAACGACATAGCCAGTCAGCCTCACACGTGTCTGCGCCAAGAGCGGCATATTCAGCCGCAGCCGTTCTGCGAGCCACACACCCTTGTTTGCTACTTTTCCAGGAGACAACAGCTCCACCAACCAAGAAGATGTATCCTGTTCTGCTGCGTGCATCTGAATCATGTGCCCAGTCATTGTCTGTGGAGCCATCCACCATGATTGAGGGTTGTGCACGAAAGTACAACCCGTCACGAGGGGTGGAGAGTGCATAACGCACTACATGCAAGGCAACCTTAAGATGGCGCTCACGGGGAGGTTGAGAGGATTGAGATAAGAAGTTCACAGCGAAGGCAACATCGGTATGCGTGGTGGTAGCAAGGCACATCAAGGAGCCAATGACCCGAAGGTAGTCGGTTATTTCCAGTATCTCTCCCAGTTTGGAGAGCTCCAAGGATTCTACCAGTGACTGACCGGAGGGTGTCATAGGCGTGGAAGCTGTGGGGACTGCTGTGCGGAGCGATCCAAAGCGCTCTTCCAAGATGCAAATATAAACACCTTGGTGAACGTGCACGGTGCGACGTGCACGATCACGTTCTAGTTCCATGTCCAAAAAAATATGTGCTGGACCAAGATCCTTGATCTTGTAAGCTGCTTGAAGCAAAGACTTTGTAGCTACGACAGATACAACATCAGGAGAGGCAATGAGGAGATCATCGGCATAGACAAGGATGTCGACAAGGGACTTGTTGGGAGCATTGAGGAAGAGAGAAGGATCCACAATAATTTTCCTAAAGCCCCCTTTTCCCAAGGTTGCTGTGATCTCTTAGTTCCATCAGCGTGGGGACTTCTTTAGTCCACAGAGAGCCTTGCGAAGGCGCCACACTCTCTTTTTTTCACCAGAGAAACCGGGTGGCTGGACCAAATTGATCTCCTTGTCCAATCTGCCATGTAGAAAGGCATTGTTGACATCCATTTGTTCAAGCTTCCAGTCTGGACAACCAAACTGAGAAGTGCCCTGGCTGTTGTGTAGCGACCAACTAGGGCGAAGGTCTCATCAAAGTCAACATCAGGGATTTGAGAATAACCTTTTGGGGTAAGACGAGCCTTTTACTATTCAACGGTGTTTTTAGGGACCATTGTGGAGCGCAGGTACACAGATGGGACACACGATATTGCATCGTGTGTCCCAGATGGGACACCCGCGCTCCACTACGCCTTCTCTTGCATCGTGTGTCCCAGATGGGACACATGATGCAAGAGAAGGCGTAGTGAAGCGCGGGTACACAGAAGCTGAAGGAGAGGGAGAGGTAGTAGTGGCAAGGTACTCAGAGAGAGTAGGAGGCACGAGGTTGGTACCACGCTCAGAGGCAGAGGAGGAGTCAGAGCATGCATAAGGCTCAAGGGAGTCAGAGGATGCAGGCTCAGGAGTGACAGGGGAATCCATGGGCACAGAGGAGGCCAAAGGCGTTGGAGGCCATACGAAAGCAAGGCAACCCCAGACACGAGCCAGGCGGAGGTCAGCACGGTGGCCAGTCCAGCGTTCAAATGGCGTGGCAGTGTGAGGATGAGGACCATGAGGAACTCGATTCCAGACCCATGTCATGTAGGTCATTGCTTCAAAGGCAAGCAAGGGAGATTTCCCAGAGGTAGAGAGAAGGGAGTAGAAACCATCAGCAATGGCACAATTCCAATGCTCAGACACTCCGTTTTGTTGCAGGGTGTAGGGGCTAGAGGATTCAATACGAATACCACACGACTCAAGGAAGCGAGAGGTAGGGCCAAAGAACTTACCACCGCGATCGATGCAAAAGACACGTAATGGGCGGAGACAGGCGCGTTTAGCCTTCAGGGAACCAGGACTCAAGAACATCTGTGATGTCACTTTTATGATGAAGGATGAAGACCCAGCGGTAGCGAGTGAAGTCATCAATCAAGCACAGGACATAGCGCCCTAGGGCACCAAGGAAATCTTGGGACAAAGGGCCCATGACATGAGCATGGACGAGGTCAAGAGGATGGGAGATAGTAGACTCAACAGTGGAGAACAGGGAGTGGTACATTTTGCCATTGGCACAGTCAAGACATGATGAGGAGCAGGGAGTAGCAAACCTCGCAGGGTCAAGGCCGTGAGCAGGCCGAAGACGGAGAAGGTGCTCGATGGCGGCAGTGTGAATGTTACAGAGGCGACGATGTAGAAGGTCAGCATGGATAGGGGATAAGAACGGGGCAACATGGACAAGGGCAAACGCAGTGGGAGACGATGGCAACATGAGAGGGACACAAAAAAGATGATCACAGCGCATACCATGGAGAACAACATGGCCAGACAAGCGGAGAGCAATGGAGGCGAGGCCGCGGCTGGATGAGAAGTCCATGCCCTAGTCGTCAAGGGTGGTCACACAGAGAAGACTGACCTCAAGGTCAGGCACATACAGCACATTAGGGAGGTAGACAATGCCCCCATGGCCGATTAAACGAATGACACCAACACCTTGGACAGGGAGAAGTTTGCCGGAGCCAGTGCGCACCAAATGAAGAGACTTGACAGGCCCGAGGGACAAAAAAGATGAGCGATAGGAGGTCATGTGATGTGTGGCCCCTACGTCAATGATCCAGCGGCTAGTGGATGTATGTGTGGAGGGAAAAACAAGACAGACAACAATGGAGCCACGGAAGGAAAGGAGAGATAGGCCACCAAGACGAGTGGGGAACATATGATTTGCCACAATTCAATCATGTCACGATCAAAGTCAACATCAGGATCCGCAGTCAACGAACTGCACACACAGGATGCCCTTTTGGGGTAAGACGAGCCTTGTACTATTCAACGGTGTTGTCAGGGACTGTTGTGGAGTGCGGGTACACAGATGGGACACATGATGTTGCATCGTGTGTCCCAGATGGGACACCCGCGTTGTACTATTCAACATCGTGTGTCCCATCTGGGACACACGATGCAAGAGAAGGCGTAGTGGAGCACGAGTACACAGAAGCTGAAGGAGAGGGAGAGGCAGTAGTAGCAAGGTACTCAGAGAGAGGAGCGTGCATAAGGCTCAAGGGAGTCAGAGGATGCAGGCTCAGGAGTGACAGGGGAATCCATGGGCACAGAGGAGGCCAAAGGTGTTGGAGGCCACACGAAATCAAGGCAACCCCAGACACGAGCCAGGCGGAGGTCAGCACGGTGGCCAGTCCAGCATTCAAATGGCGTGGCAGTGTGAGGATGAGGACCATGAGGAACTCGATTCCAGACCCATGTCATGTAGGTCATTGCTTCAAAGGCAAGCAAGGGAGATTTCTCAGAGGTAGAGAGAAGGGAGTGGAAACCATCAGCAATGGTGCAATTCCAATGCTCAGACACTCCGTTTTGTTGTAGTGTGTAGGAGCTAGAGGATTCAATACGAATACCACGCGACTCAAGGAAGCGAGAGGTAGGACCAACGAACTCACCACCACGATTGATGCAAAAGACACGTAACGGGCGGAGACATGCACGTTTAGCCTTCAGGGAACCAGGACTCAAGAACATCTGTGATGTCACTTTTATGATGAAGGACGAAGACCCAGCGGTAGCGAGTGAAGTCATCAATCAAGCACAAGACATAGCGCCCTAGGCCACCAAGGAAATCTTGGGACAAAGGGCCCATGACATGAGCATGGACGAGGTCAAGAGGATGGGAAATAGTAGACTCAACAGTGGAGAACAGGGAGTGGTGCATTTTGCCATTGGTACAGTCAAGACATGATGAGGAGCAAGGAGTAGCAAACCTCGCAGGATCAAGGCCGTGAGCAGGCCGAAGACGAAGAAGGCGCTCGATGGCGGCAGTGTGAATGTTACAGAGGCGACGATGTAGAAGGTCAGCATGGATAGGGGATAAGAACGGGGCAACATGGACAAGGACAAACGCAGTGGAAGACGATGGAAACATGAGAGGGACACAAAAAAGACGATCACAGTGCACACAATGGAGAACAACATGGCCAGACAAGCGGAGAACAATGGAGGCGAGGCCACGGCTGGACGAGAAGTCCATGCCCTAGTCTTCAAGGGTGGTCACAGAGAGAAGACTGACCTCAAGGTCAGGCACATAAAGCACATTGGGGAGGTAGATAGTGCCCCCAGGGCCGATTAAATGAATGACACCAACACCTTGGATAGGGAGAAGTTTGTCGGAGCCAGTGCGCACCGAACGAACAGACTTGACAGGCCCGAGGGACAAAAAGGATGAGCAATAGGAGGTCATGTGATGTGTGGCCCCTACGTCAATGATCCAGAGGCTAGTGGATGTATGAGTGGAGGGAAAAACAAGACAGACAGCAATGGTGACACAGAAGGAAAGTAGAGATAGGCCACCAAGACGAGTGGGGAACATATGATTTTGCCACAATTCAATCCCGTCACGATCATCAAGCATGACCCCTTCGACACCACCAGATGCAGCACCACGAAGGGTGACATCGGAATCACAAACAGACACATACGACTGGCCACTCACACTCTCACCTCCCTGAGAGCAAAGGTGAAGCAGTTCCTCCAGCCGCCGCTCAAGGGTGTGCTCGTCGTCACGATGTTCAGAGGAGCGGTCTGAGGAACGGTTGGAGGAGCAATCCGAGGAGCGGTCGGAGAAGTGATCATCATCCCGGACCCAGGGTGGCCCGGAGTAGTCAGAGGAAGGAGGGCCGTAATAGGGGAGGTCTGGATGGAGGCGGGATCCAGTCCAAGGGTCTGGTTGGGGACATTGACGGCTGAAGGGAGGCAAGAGTGGTGGTGAGCGCAGAGGTAGAGGAGGAGGACGAGGAAGATGCAGCAGTCACTACCGCTACGGCGGAGGAGGCGGTCACACCCATGCATACCCAGTGTGCACGCATGGAGGATACATGATGCACATCATCATGAGGAGCAAGGCATTTGGGCACAAAGTGCCCAATGGTGTCGCAGTTCCAGCAGGTGATGTCGATGGTGGTGGAAGAGGAAGTTTTGCCGCCATGACCGTCCCCACGTCCCTTACCGCCACGGCTACCTCCACGACCCAAACCACCATCCCCCATGAGGAGCAGCTTGAGTGGAATGAGCTTCTACATGAGAAGACGAGGAGGAGGAGGTGGTAGCAACAGACGAGGAGGAGGATGGAGTGGTGAAAACAACGAGTGGAGCGTGGTATGTCCATTTGTTCTGCAGGAAGTTCCACCAGTTAGTGAGACGAGAGGCAGTAAAGTCGACGAGGGGACCGATCCCAAGGGGAGAGTTTACAGGGACTGAGGCAGTAGCGAGCCGCTCGAGCTCTGCCTAGGAGACGTGAAGGTAAAGATCAGACAGCTCAGGAATGAGACCAGCAACAATGCACAGGCAGGCCGAGAGAGGACCTGGAGCTGCCCTGCCCAGATGACGGAGTAAGCATAAGCTAAGTGCCCAGTACTCGTCTGCAGTCTCATCTGCCCGCATGCGCGGCGTGATGAACTGCATGGTCAGAGCACTCTGGGAGGCATGTCTAGTCACAGTCTTGCGGTGGCAAATGAGGGCATAGGCACGGATAAGTTTGACAGGGGTGCCATATGTGGGGTTGGCATTGTACGTACCAATGTCGTCAAGAAGACTCTCAGCCCATGCATTGATCGGAGCCCGCACCGCAGGGGTGGCCTCAGTAGGCTGAGGTACGAACGGCGGTTTGGCTAGAAAGTAGTATTCCCAAAGTAAATCATCCTGGACCCACACACTGAAGCGCGTCTACAAGGAGGTGAAGGTGAGCTTAGACGTGAACTGAGGTGGTGGTGTCTCAAAGTCCCTCTGCCTGGCTGGGAGAAGAACTCGGGCCAGAGCAGCTGTGGAGAGAGCAGGAGAGGAAGAGCTAGGGAAACCACCACTGGGAGGAATAGAAGAGTCAGCCGATGAGGTCTCTTCAGTTGGGAGGACGGTAGCAAAGCCTGGGAGAGTGCGGAGACGCTCTATGATTGGTGAAGCTACAGGGTGGCTATTTCATGCTGAGCCTCACGTCCCTGTTGGAATTCATCCTCAACCTTCCGACGAGCTGCTTGTACCTCACCAAGGGCGGCCTATAGGACCTCTATCGTTTCCTCCAGCCCTGGCATGATGAGAAGGCGAAGGCAGAGGAGATGAGAATGAATGTACAATACGCAGTGGGAAAGAGTGCTCACCAATCTAGTGACGAGGCAGCAGTGCAAAGTGAGGTGGCACCACTACGGCAGCTGAGGAGAATAGAACAACCACCCACCCGGTGACTGCCATAGTGAGGCAAAGAATACCTATGATTGTGGCCCCGACCGCTGCTGTTGATGCTGATGCAACAAGGATGGCCGTGGTGATGTGAGGTGTGAGTTCCCGAGGAGAACCGATGGGAGTCAGGGAATGCATTTGCGGTGGATGCGCGGATGGAGCTAACAATGGCTGCCGTTGCATCGGCGGTGGAGGATGATGTAGTAGCAACAGTGACTGCGATTGCCATGAATTTTGTGGCAATGTTGGCAGCCGTAGCGACGAGTAGTGTAAGAGATGCTGCTGCATGTGCATAGGCTTCGGCCGCACGACCCACTGATGTCTACGCCCGGGCTCTCCATTCACGGGAAGTGGCTGCAAAGGTTGTTGTGGCTCCTACATCTGCATCAAGAATGGCCCTCCCCAAGTCGATAGAGTCAGTGTGGACTGGGAGGTTGGGTATCACTCCGGGTACTTCAAGAGTCATAGACGGCCCAGTTGATTTTGCTGCTGTGGGAGATGAAGCAGGAGCGGGATCGATAGTAGGGGCAGGATTTGGCAACTGTGGATCATGAGGAGGATGCACGTTAGACGAAGGAGGCGGTGATGGAGGCAATGCGTCCGTCGTATACACTTTCTGATCAACCTCTTCTTCCTCACGTTCGACTACTGGGATGATGTTGTCGCGCTAGTTGGAGCCTTCCAGCATACGGGCCCACAATGGAGTATCGTCCTCCATGGGCAGAGGTGGTTCAAAGAGGCGAGGATTTTCCCACCCGAGATCGGCGTGGCGTGTGACCGTACAAAGGGAGTCAAGATCCTCGTTTAGAGGACTGTCAAGTGGCGGTTAATCCAGTGTGACTGTTGCTATGGCTGGGGGTGTAGCCAAGAGATGTGGTCGCCGCGGGATGCTGTAAGGAGAGGGGATGCGGGCATGAGCGTGTCGGGCAGAACAGGCTGCCACAAGACAATGGAAGCAGTTGGAGAAGAGTAGAGGCAAGCAGAAGCGACAGGGTACTGCTTAAGGGAGAGCAGTGAGGAGTTCCTGACACGTGAGTAGACAGCCAAGCGCGCAAAGAGTGCTGGGGTGTTGTGGACCACCGAGGAGGGAGAGGCAGGGACAGATCACCACAAGATAGTGGAGGCAGTTGGAGTAAAGTTCTCTGAGTGTAGAAGCTGCGAGTAGCATCGACGGGGTGCTTCTTAAGAGAAGGGACTGCGGGGAGCTTCCGGCACGTGAGAGGAAAACCGAGCACGAGAAGAGTGCTAGGGTATTGTGGGCCGCCAAGGAGTGGAAGGCAGGGCCACTGCGGATAGTGCACAGTCCCGTGGACAAGAAAATGTCGTGTTGGGCTGAGCGATGGACAGTCGTCCGTTGGTGCGGTTGACGACACAGTGGGGTCCCTGCGGTAGATGCAAAGGATGAGTGTGGATGGCTGCACTGCTCTTAGGCACTAGCTATTGGGTGCCACAGACGTGGTGGTGGTGATACTATCCAGTTGACAGAGAGTCGGAGAACAGCATGCAAAGAGAATTCCGGGAGCCTGTCGATGGCGTCGTGTATTTGTCGAATGGGTCACGGGCCCAAGACCGATGAGCACTAGGGGCGGAACCCCATCACTTTGATACCAATAGTTTCCTTGCAGCTTCCTAGATAGGTTGCACATGACGGGGCGGGTGAGCACAAGATAGGGTACAACACGCCGTGGATGCGGTACAATGCTTGCCTTAGAACTCAAGTTTCATCAAGGACATGGAAGTGAGGGGAAGCGAGCGCGTTAGAACCGGTGAGCATGCACCCACACCAAGCATTACGCTCGGGTGGGCTTGTGCCGCCACCCAGGGGTTGAGCCCGACCACTCGGCGTTAAACCAAGGATGGCTACTCACCACTACACGGCCTGAACCGGCACGGTGACCCCCTAAGGATAAGCACCCGGGAATATGCAACTCCCTAAAACACTAAGAATCAAGCAAGCATGATGCAGGACATGGTAGTAAGAATGTACGAACCCCTAACATCTACCGCAACACAAAATAGAAAGACATGCAATGACCATGTGTGTGCCAGAGCGCACCCCTGGGTCGAGCATCTGCTTCATGACGCCAGAGGCTCCAGTCAAAGTGGATTCCCATGACGTCTCCCCAAGTAAAGCCATTGTCATTTAATCTGTAAATGTGTGTGCATGGAAGGGGAAGATAAGAGGGCATAGAGATGTGAGTGGCCAACGAAATTCAACAATGTCAAACCTCATTTCTAGCTCCCCTCCCCCTCCACATTCCCCTCCTCCCCTCCCCCCTTCCCCCCTCTCTCTCCCACCTCCCCCTCCCCCTCCCCTCCCCCTTGTAGGTAACGGCAAGATGCCGACACATTCTCTCTGTCACACAAGCTAGGAATGTACAACGTCCATGGCTGGGATGGAGCGTGAGACTGGTGAGGAGAACACACTTGGTAAGTTGGCAAGAGAGCAAGTATCGAGAGTTAAGAGCTAGCGAGCTCTTGGCACGCGGTTCACCGGGCTACCCACTAGAGCAGCTCAAATTGGGGCCCGGCCTCCATCCCGGGGTTGAACCGAATCGGTCGGCCAAAAGCCGCTGTGGTCACACCTTGGAGCAATCGATATTGTGGTACCGTAGGATCAACAAGCCCGTGCAAGTGCTACATGTTGGTTTTTGTCTCACATCTCTCAATTATACTCTGTTGTGTCCTCCTGGCTTGTGTACATCAGCGTGTAGATGACTGAAGGTGAGACGCGACGCTGATGGAGTGCCGTCCGATAGAGCCGACACACACAGAGGCCTACACGTAGTTTGCTGGAGCCTCTTCACTCCTTCGTGCTCAGCTCCATCGGCATACCTCCTCGGCAGTCGTTCCGCTGGCAGGCACTGTCACTACATATGCTGCATGTACACGTCTAGCGCCGTGTTTGACTGCAATGCTGCATTTCGCAGCTCTATGTCATGCCTAGGATCCAAGTTTTATGATTTTCTGGCACTGTTGGTATGGGGGATTAGCGTAGACGCTGCCTGGGTTTAGGCAGCCATAACTCATCACTGTTATTATTCTAGCTGATTCTGACTGCACGACTGCATTTGCACTGTGTGTATTATGGTATGATCCAGTTTCCAGGCAAACCGGATGGTGTCTGGCTTTGGGCTGTCGACCGCCTGGCAGGGCTCACCAAGAAAGCCTGCCTGAGCTAAATTCTGATTGGCTGGTGAACTGAGTAACAAGTTCTACAGAGCTGGGGGAGGCTAGTACTTGGAGGGGTCTCCCATTGTGTCTCATTCTTTTTTCTTAATCAGTCACTTCCAGTTTTCAGCTTCTTTCTGGCGTTAACACTGGCACGTGCATCTTTGAGTAACGAACCCAGAGTACTCAGACTTAGACTCTAGAGCGACAGACTGAGGAGACAACAGACTAAACAATGAGCGTGGAAGCCCGCACGCTTCATGAACAACGCAATTGCCCCAACCTACATTTTAGAATAGTTTCCAGCTTGGTATCAAAGCCCGAGCGCAGCAGCAAGAGCAGACAACTGGCGTATAGGTTCCTCACTACGCCGCCGGACCCCCATACGTGCCAGTGCAAGGGAAACGCTGCCGCATTTTTTCAGGCAGCATTGACCCGCCTGGTGGTGGTGTAAGATTTTTTTCCCATGACAAGTGGGCCAGGGGAAATGCTGTCGGATTTTTTCTGGCAGCACTGACCCCTACCTGTGACGCAGGGAGATGAGCGGCAGGCCGCGTCAGGCACCTGCTGCAACGACGCACGTGGCAACATCAACCAGGTGCAGTGACAGGCAACAGGAGCAAGCAGCAGCCGCAGCCTGCAGCAGTAGCAACAGCTTGGAGCAACAGCTAGAAGTGGCAGCACCAACTAGCAGCAGCTGTGCGTAGCAGCAGCCGGCAACAGTAGCAGCTTGCGACAGCTTATAGAAGTAGCAATCCATGGCAGCAAGCAACAGCTGCAGCTAGTAGCAGTAGTACGTAACAATATCCTGCAGCAGTTTGCAGCAACAATAGTGAGCAGCAACAGCAGCTGGCTGTAGTAGCCACAATAGCGAGCAGCAACCAGCAACAATAGATGCAGCAGCGGCTAGCAATTATAGCTACATCTGCTCGCAGCCCGCTGCTCACAGAGAGCAGCGAGCTTTGAGCAGTGAGCTCGCTGCTCGCAGCTCACAGTGAGTAGCGAGTAGTGAGCTTGGTGCTCACTGCAAGCAGCGAGCTCGCGGTGACGAACGAAGGAATAAAAGAGAAAAAGGAGAAACAAACACAAAATCCCCCATCTCGTAGGTGGCCCTACAACAGCTGCAGCCACCACCATAGTGGCTGTAGTAGCCATAGCAGCTACAGCAGCTCAGCGGTGGTAGTAACAACAGTAGCAGCAGAAGCAGCAATAGTAGTAGAAATAACTATTGTTGCAATAGCCGCCGCAGGATTAGTAGCATCACCAGTAGTTACTGTAGTAGTAGCAACAGCTGTTGCTACAACAACAGTCAGAACAATAACAACAA
>SZWC01008140.1:81257-106792 GCA_023375785.1 Penium margaritaceum
CGGTGGTAGTAACAACAGTAGCAGCAGAAGCAGCAATAGTAGTAGAAATAACTATTGTTGCAATAGCCGCCGCAGGATTAGTAGCATCACCAGTAGTTACTGTAGTAGTAGCAACAGCTGTTGCTACAACAACAGTCAGAACAATAACAACAATAGCAGTAGTAGCTATAGTAGTAGTAGCAGCTACAATAGCAGTAGCAGCTGTAGTAGTAGACTAGCATCAGCAGCATCAGCAGTAGCAATAGCAGCAGTTACAGTAGCAACATCAGCTACACTACAGCTAACACAGTAACGGCTCCAGCAACAACCGCTACTGATGTCAGCCATCCTCAGCTGATGTCCCTACTGACGTCACTGCTCACGTCACTGCTAACGCCAGCAAAAAAAACAATTTATAGCAATAACTCTACAGATAACATAGCAGTAGCTGGTGAGGCCAGCCGTCCTAGGCTGACATCACTACTGACATCACTTCTGACATCAACAGCACAAAAAAGGGGAAACAAGGAGGGGAAAAAACACCATGACAGAGAACGAAGAGGGGTCCTCCTCTGTTGGAGGACCCCCTTCCTATAGTAACTGTAGCAGGTATAATAGCAGAAGTAGCAATAGAAGCTGTCGCCGTTACAACAGCACCAAGAGTAACAGCAGTAGTAACAATAGTAGTAATAGCAGTATTAGCCGCAAAAGCAGTAGCAACAACAGCAATAGCAGCAGCCACAGCAGTAGCAACAACAACAACAGCAGTAGTAGTAATAACAGTAGAAATAGTAGTAGCAGCAGCAGCCACAACAGCAGCAGTAGTAGCAGCGGTAGTAGCACCAACAACCCGTAGGCTCTGTCGTAGGCGATGCTGGCATGACAGATCTGCTCGCCGCTATGTTCCAGGAGCTCGCAATATTGACACAGCAGCAAGAAGCACTGCAACTGCCGAAACCGCTATCGTAGTAGTAGCTGAAGTAGTAGCATCAGCAGCCGCCGTAGTAGTAGCAGCAACAGCCGCCATAGCAGCAGCAGCAGCAGCAACGTCAGCAAGCACCTTTTTTTCCACCCGGGTATGCGAGCCCTACGGTCTCCTATGCCACGTAGTACCTGGCGCAACAACACACCCAGCGCCAATGGCAGACGATGACGCAGTCCTAGGCCCCGCTCTCGGTGCCGGCAGAAGGCCAAAGGACTTTGAAACCCCGCCGCTGCCACTTCAGGCTGGTGACCAGTTCTGGAGTTGGGAGCTCAGCTTCCGGATCTGGGTACAGGGCAAGGGCTTGTGGCCTTATTATGTCCTACCCTTTGACTCCATCCAGGCTGACCAGGTGTATGACGCTGGCCGCACCGTGCGTGCCCTCGTCCCTGTGGCCCCTCCAGCTGCACGTCTCGCCCTGAGCCCTTCCTCGGTGACCTCATCACTGGCGCTCTTCCTGAACCGGCAGCGACTTGGCACTTACTCATGCGCTCTCATCACCTGTCCAGTGATGCCGAGACCACCTGCCTGATCTGGGAGTTCAACTCCCTCTGCATGAGGGAGACCGAGACAGTCACCTCCTACTGGCAGCGTGCAGAGGACATCCTGCGCCACCTCGGAGATGTCATGCCACCCTCTCTCTTCGCGCTCTTGACCATCAAGCGCGGCGCCACTGATCCCTTCCTTGACGTCTTTGTCCATTACTCCCAAGACGTCCTCACTGTGATGGTTGCCCAAGATAATCTCATGCCCTGGGTATACGAGCTCTTCCTCTATATCGAAGAGGCTCATGAGGAGTCACACATCCATCACACAGAGTCCCTCACCTCTCCTGCCATCACCTTCATAGCCGTTGCTGTCCGAGGAGTAGCAGCATCTTCCGGCGCCACCTCGTCTGGCAAGAAGCACATGGGCAAGAAGGACAAGGGCCCTCAGCAGTAGTCTAGTGGATCTGTTTGCGCCAGCCTTGTCTGCCACAACTGTGGCTAGTCAGGACATGGATGGTACACGTGTCTGCTCCTGACTAACAAGGCTTGCGTCATCGCCACCATGTGACACCAGCGCGAGCGTCATTTTTCCACCACTGCCGTGACCATCGCTGCTCCTACTACATCTACACCGCTCGTGATGGCTCCACCGTAGTATCTTCCACAACCATCCATGCCGGCTCCACCATCATCGGCGCCTCTAGCAGTACCTTCCTCTTCCTTACCGGACTACGGCGTCATTACACCAAAGTCGGTCTACTCCTTCGGACCCTCCACCCGTGAGCATTAGCTGGAGCACTTCATTGTACTTTAGCTCGGCCTTCCTCGTCCTCCTTCCCAGGGAAGTGCAAGTTGTGTAGTCGCTATTTCCACCCTACCCTACATGGCAGAGTATGTGCTGCGATCGTGTCCTGTATCTTCTTCCACACCATCCTTTGCCATGCCATTCCCACCTGCTCCTCTTCGTGATGTCATCACCTAGCTGGATGAATGGAAGTCCCGTTTCGCACCTCCATCCACTGCGTCAACATCGCTTGCCCATTGCCATGTGACTATCAACAAATTGGCCACACCTGTCCAGGATCCGTCAGAGACCTGGATCATCGACTCTGGGGCCATGCACCACATGACGGCCTCACGTGAGGCCTTCATTGTCCTTTGTCCCGTCACCGATGTCACCGGGGTTCGGACGGGTTCTGGTCAGGTGTAACCCGTTCGTGGTATCGACATTGTTCGTTTCCGTGGTTATGCTGGTGATGTTTTTGTAACTGATGTTCTCTTTGTCCCTGGCCTTGAGCTCAACCTCCTGTCTTTCACTACCCTTGATCGCATGAGTATGGACGTTCTGCATTCGCGTGGTGTGTGCACTATGTCATTGTGTCCGTCGGGTCGTGTTGTTCTACATGCCACCGCCCGTGGCAACTTGTGGCACATGTCGCGCATGTCCGCTTCTACCTCTTTCCTCTCTCTTTTGGCCGACACTGGCTATGTGTTTGTTACCAGGACACTGTCTCCACAACATACGCATCTCCTACATCACCATCTTTGTCATGTCCACTTTGCCATTGTTGACAGCATGCTTCGCATGCAGCCAACCATGGACCTTGAATCAGCCTCTTTTCCTCTGCCGTATCCCACCGAGTGCATTGATTGCGCTCAGGGGAAGATGCACCGTTCCACCTACACCCTCTTTGCCTCTCGAGTGATTACCTCGCTTGACTTGGTCCACTCTGATGTCATTGGTCTCCTCTTGACAGAGTCAGTCGGCAAGCACTGTCGTTATGTCTTCACACTTTTGGACGATTACTCTCGCTATCGCTAGGTCTTATGCCTTCGACACAAGAGTGATGTTGCTCCCACCATTTGATATTGGCTTGTCCATGCTCAATGCGAGTGTGGTCGTCTCCTCCGCCCCTTCTGTTCTGATTACGGGAGTGAGTTTCTGGGAGAGACCACACTGTTGCTCGCCTCCCGTGGTGTCCATCATGAGACGTCGACGCCTTACACGCCTGTCCAGAGCGGCGTCTCTGAGTGCTGGAACCGCACCATGGCCGACACTGTCCGCACCATGTAGGTCAAATCCGGCATCTCTGACGGCTTCTACTTTGAGGCCATCACCTACATGACGTGTGTCTGGAACTGAAAACCCCATGGACCCATTCCCTATCATTCTACACCATACCAATACTGGTGTGGAGAGCAAGCTGACCTATGCTCGGCTCGTGTCTGGGGCTACATAGCCATCGTGTGATTGCCTGCCCCACACTAGGGTTGGAAACTCGAAACTCGCGGTCGTCCCTGCACCTTCCTTGGCATCTCGCGTCAGTCGAAGGCATGGCGTTTCTAGGATCCCACCCGACATTGTATCGTTGAGTCCCGGGATACCCTCTTCTTTGAGGGCATGTTTTCCCGCGACCTCGTTTGCTCCCGTTCATCGATGTTCCTCTCGTTGTGTGGGGGAGTGGTGGGTCCGTCCTCCGTCCTGCCGTGTCCGGGCGTTCCATTGTCTGCGCTTGCACGTCCGTTTGCACCGGCCGCCCCTTCCATGTCAACGAGCCCCTCAGGGCCGGGTGCCCCATCTGTGTACGACAGCCCCTCACAGCCGCCTACCCCGTCCGTGTCCGCTAGCCCCTCACGTCCGGCCACCCCGTCTGTGTCCACTAGTCCCTCAGGGCCGGCTGCCCTGTCCGTGTCCGTGAGCCCCTCACGGCGGGATGCTCCGTCCATGTCCACTAGCTCTTCATGGCCGGCTGCCCCGTCCATGTCTGTGAGCCCTTGAGGGCCGGCGTCCCCGTCCGTGTCCACCAGCCCCTCAGGGCTGGGTGCCCAGTTCGTATCGGCATGTTACACACGTGGTCCGGACGGGAGCCTTAGACACAAGCCAACAGTGAGCACTCAGGCCTCCTCCTCACGTCCTCTTGCGCCACGACCCCCTGTCATCCCACGAGGCTCCTCACCTCATGTCAGACCCACTTCCACAATCGTGAATGGGGACCCCAACACCAAGGCACTTAGCTTGGCCACAGTGTCAGTCATCAATGACCTACATCCAGGGTCACCGTTGGGCTATGCCTAGCTCCATCAAGAGCACCGGTATGTCGTTGCGGCCACGCTGACGTGGATGCCAACGGGGCCACGAGACGCGTACACCCTCACCGTCCGTCCTACGGAGCAACCAAAGGACCCAACCACCCTATGTTGGCCTTGGACGTCTCCCGAGGCCACTCAATGGGATGCTGCATACAACAAAGAGCTTGCTACCATTCGACAACATCACGTCTATGAGCTCGTCCACCTCCCCCTGGGCCGTAAGGCCATCGGTGCCAAGTGGGTTCTCCGGCAAAAGTGGAAGCCAGACGGGTCCCTAAACAAGTACAAGGCCCGTCTCACAGCCAAGAGGTTTTCTCAGGTGCCTGGGATCGATTATGACCAGATCTATGTCCCGGTCGGTCGGTTCTCCACCAGCTGGGCGTTGTTCAGCCTGGTTGCGTAGCATGGGTTGGAACTGCATTAGATGGATGTGAGCAACGCCTTTCTCCATGTCTCACTGGATGACGAGGAGCTCTACATGGTGCACCATCTAGCCTTCAACGATGGCTCCGACAAGGTCTGGAAGTTGCGGAAGGCCCTTTATGGCTTGAAACAGTCACCGCGCTACTAGAACTAGGAGATCATTCGTGCGCTTCTTAGCGATGGCCTCCTTCGAAGCTCTGCCGACAACGTGTTGTTCATCAGTCCTTGATGTCATACCCTCGTTGTCCTGGTCAATATCGACGACCTGCTCATTACACCGCCGGATGCAACTGCCATCCAGCGGGTCAAGGACCTGCTGCATGCTGCCTATGAGATGAAGGACCTCAGGCCAGCACGAGTCTTTCTAGGCATGGAACTTGAGCATGATTGCTCTGTGGGTATCCTGTGTGTCCATCAGGCCGCCTATATCTAGACCTTGTGTGGGCGCTTCGCTGAGGACCTGCCCCTCGTGCCGAGAGCATCCTCACCCATGTCGCCCGATGGTCAGACAATGCTCAAGAGCTCTGATCCAGCTGTGGTGGGGAGACAGTAGACGTGACCACACATCTCCATGTCATCGGGTCACTGATGTTCTTGGTGACGACGGCGTGTCCAGACATTGCATTCGCTGTCAACCTCCTCGCACAGTTCTCCCAGGAGCTGCGTCACCTCCACTTTGACGTCGCGATCCGATTACTACGCTATGTCATCTCTACTCCACAGGGTGGCCTCATGTTCCATCGAAAGCCGTCTGTTGTGGCGACGAGATACACACAATGACTGGGCTGGCACTCCGGACGGTAAGAGTTGTACGGGCTGGATCTGGCAGAACGGCTGTATCCTGGTGTAGCGGCAAGCAAGGTTGCATTGTGCGCAACACTATTGAGGCTGAGTATGTGGCCCTTGGTTCCGACGCTTGTGAGAGCATGTGGTTGCGCCGCCTGTTGTCCGAGTTGTGTCAGATAATCCCGTCCATCATGTTGCACTATGACAATGACATTTATGACCGGTCACGCTGGAAAAAATCAACACTCTATATACGTTGTACATAACATGTGTACAGGGAGAGGAGGTGGTGAGAAAATACACAGGTTTTCGTTGAAGGTTTTGACGACCCCTATCAAGACAATGAATGATATTTTGTGCAGTAACGGCTAGGAGAAAATGTCATAGAAGTCTGTTTGAAAGAACATTGAAATAGGAAAATTTCCATGAAGCATACTAGACAATAAAGAAACAACATCATATATTTTGCTTAAAGATGGAATTGGTCGCATTGGTCATTGCTGTACGAAACCTAGAATAGCCTCCAAGTATTGGATCTTTGAGACAGTACTACATCCATTCGCAGATATATCGAAATCAACTTCATCAAACGGTCGTGCGGCAGTCATTCAATGCGAGCGACTGTAGACCAGTTATGTTATCTTCGACAGCGAGGATCAGGGACCCGTTGAGTTAATTTTCGTCTTCACCGATTGGAGGTGTTGTACTCGCTTCAATAGATGATCTCTGTCGAGTTTGCAAGCATAAAAGAACTTACGGAATCTATTTTTTCATATGCATGTTTCATCCGAATTAACCTTATGTCAAATGGTGGACTTCGGCTCTGAGACGGAGCCAAAGTCCACCATTCGACAGATACATACCTACTTCTATCCATCTCAGAAAAACAAATAATTCAAATATATTCGAAGTCACTTTGCCGGATAGACAGATTTATAGTTGACTTTGATGCAGTCAATTGTTAACGAGACAATCTCACATGGGCGAATAGAAGTTTGCAATCGTGTGAAAAGTTTTTGGTTTTATCGGAAGACAAACAGATGCATTGCTACATACACGACCTTATATCCAAAAGCTTGTCTTGACTGACGAGTGACTGACCTTTCCAGGCAGTGTTTACCAGTGAACACGTATCTCGTAGAATTCATACTTGGCAATGTTCACCTACCAATACATTTGTCCAATACATTTTCAGCATTTTGGGGAGGGGATCGGAGATGTATTTGGACATATCACCCCTCCCCCCCATTTTGTGAAAGTGTATTGGGTGGATGTATTAGACAGTGTATGCAAGGAAACCTATTGGAAGTTCACTAATGCATTTTGTTGAGGGAAATGTCGACGAACCCAAAACGAATCCTGTACGTATATTTGTGTACATTTTTTGTGGTCAACTAGGTACACGCTGGAATAAACTCCCCATACTAAGCGGGAGACGATGGGGAGGGGGGCAGGTCGGGGATCGTAATTGAGCATGCATAGAGCATGACATGGCCATTCCAAACTGTTTTCCTGGGTTTGAAACAAGTTTTTCATGTAAACTTTGAACGAGTGTTGAACATCAATGAGGTTAAATCGTTGGACGAAGCAACCTCGAAGACACATCTTCCTTTGTTCACCGGTGTACAAATCCTCCTTTTGTCATACTTCGCGACGTTTAGTGTCCAATGCATTCACCCAATACATTCTCCGTTCTTGGGAGGGGGAGGGAGAAGGGAGGACAAGTTTTCCCCTCCCCCCGCAAGCGGAAAGTTTATGTGGTGAGTGAATTGGGAAGTGTATTGGGGGCTGGTCAGTAACAATACACAAATGTATTGAAGCAAGAGGAATTTCAAATAAACAATATAGATGCTCACTTGTGTATATCATCCATTGTACACAAGATACATTCTGTGATACACTCCCCATCATAGATCAACGAGGTGGGTGGGGGATTGGCTCTCGCTCGCATGGCAAAAATACCATGCAGATCTTATAACGGGTGTGGTTTAGTCGTCACAAACATCTTATCAACTACATGTCGAAAAGCGAGTTTGACACTGGTGTAAAGCTTTCTGTTCATCGAGTTTGACAATGTAACCTTGATGAGATTTGAACTTTGATACACTTGCATCGATGGACAAAGGATCGTCGCAGATGCACTCTACATTGTTCACCTGTGTTCACATTTCTCGGTTTCATCATACCACGTGGCGTTCACTGTCCAATACAATCGACCAATACACTTTCTGTTCTCGGGGGGGAGGGGGGATCGGGAAAGAAGTCCATCCAAAAATAATAGACCCCATCCTCCCTCCAAGTTTGAGATTGCATGTGGTGAGTGAATTGGAAAGTGCATGGAGGTTCAGCTGCCAATAATACACTAATGTGTCCTAGCAAGAGAACTCGAGTAAACAATACAAAAATCGGAACGTACACTTGTGTACGTCATTCAGTTTCCAACAAATGAATCCCATAATACACTGTTGGTTTTCGTGCATCTCTCGTTGTACTCTGTTGTGTCCTCCTTGCTTGTGTACATCGGCGTGCAAATGACTGATGGCGAGACTTGACGCTGCTGGAGTGTCGCTCGATGGAGCGACGCATGCTGAGGCCCACTCACCATTCGCTGGAGCCTCCTCCCTCTGGCAATGCGCTCAGCTCCATTGGCAGGCCTCCTCGGTGGTCGGGCCGCCGGCGGTCACTGCCACTACAGATGCTGTTTACATGCACCCAACGCTGTCTCTGGTCGTGGCGTTGCATTTGCAGCACCGTGCTATGCCTAGGATCTATGTCTCCTGCTGTGTGGTCTTGTTTGGCGTCACTGACTGTCATAGGCACTACCTGGGTTCGGGCAGCCATAACTCTTTGCTACTATTTTCCTAGCTGATTCTGACCATACGACTGCGTTCGCAGTGGCGGTATTATGGTATGGACCAGTTTTCAGGCAAAACGAACGGCACCCGGGTTTTGGGCTGTCGGCCGTCTGGCAAGGCTCACCGAGAAAACCCTGCCTGCCGGAAAATAGGTCTAGGACTACTTTCTGATTGGCTAGTTAGCTGAGTAACAAGTTCTACACTAGTGGGGGGGAGCTACAACTTGGAGGGGTCTCCCATTGTTGCTCATTCTTCATTCCTAATCGGTCACTTTCAGTTTTCAGCTGCTTTCTCGCGCTAACACCGGCGTGCGCGTTTCTCAGTAACAAACCCAGAGCTTCCAGACTTAGACTCTAGAGCAGCAGACTGAGGGGACAGTAGACTTGAGCAACGAGCGTGGAAGCCCGCACGCTGCATCAACAACGCTGCTGTCCCAACCTGCTGCCTAGGAATTCCAGCTTGGTATCAGAGCCAGAGCGTAGAAGCAGTAGTAGAAGACTGGCGTACAGGTGCCAGAAAACGTCGGCGGACCCCCATATGCGCCAGTGCAGGGGAAATGCTGCCGGATGTTTTCCCGCAGCATTGACCCGCCTGGTGGCGGCCTCAGATTTTTTCCCACGGTCACTGGGCCGGAGGAAATGCTGCCGATTTTTTTTCTGGCAGTACTGGCCCCCACGCGTGACGCGAGGATGTGAGCGGCAAGCCGCGTCTGACACCTACGGGCGAGGCCGCACGCTGCAACGTCACCCAGGTGCAGTGACTGGCACCAGTAAGCAGCAGCAACAGCCTGCAGCAGCGGAAGCTGCAGGCAACTACAGCTAGCAGTGGCAGCAACAGCCAGCAGCAGCTGCATGCAGCAGTAGCAACGGGCAGCAGCAGCATCTCGCAGCAGCCCGTAGAAGCAGCAAACAGCAGCAGCATCCAGCAGTAGCAGCCCGCAACAGCACTAGCAACGACAGCAAGCAGCAGCATAGTAGCAGCGAGCAGTAGCAGCAGGGAGTAACAGCTGTAGTAGTGAGGAGTATCTGCAGCAGCGAGCAGCAGCTGCAGCAGCGAGCAGCAGCTGCAGTAGCGAGCAGAAGCAGCAACGAGCAGCAGCAGCAGTAGGCTATAGTAGCCGTAGCAGCCAGCCGCAGCAGCAGCCAGCTGCAACAGCAGCAGCAGCCAGCTGTAGAAGCAGAAGCAGCAAGGAGCTGCCTGCAACAGCCAGCAACGACTGTTACTGCTCGTAGCCCGTAGCTCGCTGCGAGCGACGGGCTGCGGGCAACGAGCCCACTAATCGCAGCGAATAGCGGGCTCGCTACCCGCTGCCAACAGCGAGCAGCGGAGCCCACTGTGACAGAAAAAAGGAAAAGGAAAAAAAACGGAAAAAAAATCCCCATCCCACCAGCCTCTCTATCGTGGCTGCAGCAGCTGCCATAGCTACTATAGCAGCCACAATAGCCCACAGCAGCCCGCAGCAGCAGTCGCTGCTACAACTGCAGCTGCTGTTGCTATTGCAACTGCAGCAACAGCAGTAGTAGCAGCAACAGTACCTGCAGCAACAGTAGTTATAGCCGCAACAGCAACATCAGCTACAGCAGCAACTACAGCAGTAGTAGCAGCAGTAGGAGCTGCAATAGTAGCAACAACAGAAGCAGCAGCATCAACACCAGAAGCAGCAGCAGTAGTAGCAGCAGCAGCAGTAGCAGCTGCAACATCAGCAACAAAAGCTTCAGTAGCAGCAGTAGCAGGACCAACAATAGCAGCACCAGCAGTAGCAGTTGTAGTAGCGGCCCCAACAACCACGGCTGCTGACATCAGCATCCTGCTACTGACATCACTACTGACATCATAAAAAAACAAAAAGGGGGAAGAACACCAAAGGATGGGCAGGGAGACATCTACAGTTGTAGCCCTGTAGATACCCTACTGCTCTTTATATTCGATATTAATTATTTTTTGTATGGTTGGAACTCATCGAAAATGTTCTTTTGTCGAATTTAAACCTTCATGGAAATAATTATGTTTTCCAATAATTGAAATTAAAATAACACCACCCGGGTATCAGTTCAAAGTTGTACTGTGTTTTCATGACTAGTGTCTTGTTTTTTTCCTAGTCGAGGTTGTTAATGCGAATCACACCGCTAGCGATGGACTTTGTTGCAGGCGTTCAACTGTTCGGACTTCCACGCCTGCAGGTTCAGGTGCTCAAACGTGCAAACACGGTGTTTGACTTGCAAGTTGGCCGGCCATGGGCTGCTTTTGCACGTTCGAGCATCCGAACTGCATGAATCTCATCGAATTAGTAAACTGAACAGGGTCCGTCGTTGATTTTCAAGTGTAATGGGGTATGTAGAAATCGAAATTTAGGGTATATTAAAACAATTTCAGAATCCGATTTTGATAGTCAAGTAAACTTTGCAAAAATCCATTTGTCGAATATCAAGCACAAAAGGGTAACGCAGCGGTAGCTGCTGACATCAGCCGTCTTAAGCTGACGCCACTGCTGACATCAGTAACACAGTAAAAAAAAAGAAGGGGTACCAAACCATGGCTGGCAGCCCCAGTGGGGAGGGGTCCTCCTGTGTTGGGGGGACCCCTAGCCCCCCTTTCTTGTAGCGGCTGCAGCAATAGCAGCAGCAGCAGCAGCAACAACAACAGCAGCAGCAGCAACAGCAGCAACAGTAGCAACAACGGTAGCATCAGCAGCAACGGCAGCAGCAGCAGCAGCGGCAGCAGCAGCAAAAGCATCAACAGTAGCATCAACAACAGCAACAACCCTCTGGCATCATTGGCAGCAATCCTGACCCCCTGGCTGCTCTTCAGCAACAGCTCGTCGCCTTGACATAGCAGCTTGTAGCGATGCAGCCATTGGCCTTCCAGACTGCCACCAGTGCGTCGCCAACTTTCATCCCTCCAGGGCATGTCAGCCCATCTATGTCTGTTGCCACGCATTACCTGGCACAGCAGTAGACTCAACGTCAGTGGCAGATGGTGACCTCCGTCTTTGGTCCCACTTTGGATGCCGGCAGCAGGCAGGACTTTGAAACGCCGCTGCCACCGATTCATGCCAGCGAGCAGTTCAGGAGCTGGGAGCTCAGCTTCCGGATTTGGGCGCATGGTGATGGCCTGTGGGCATACTACACCCTCCTGTATGACCCCACCCTGGCTGACCAGTTGTATGACGGTGGTCGTGCCGTACGTGCCCCTAGTCCCTGTCGTCCCTCTGGCTTCCCGCCTCGCCCTATAGCCCTTCCTCGGCGACTTTGCCACTAGCACCACCCCAGACCCTACAGCTGCGTGGCATGTCCTCACCCGTCCCCATCGCCTGTCTAGCAAGGCTGAGACCAGCCGCCTGCTGCGAGAGTTCAACTCCTTGCACATGGGGGAGACCGAGACGGTCACCTCCTACTGGGAGCGGGCGGAGGACATCCTTCATCGCCTCGGCACCTCTGCTCCACCCCCTCTGGCCATGCTCCTCACCATCAAACGCGGTACCACTGATATGTACACACTGACGTCTTTGTCCACTACTCTCATGAAGTCCTCTCCACCATGGCGGCCCAGGGCACACTCATGCCCTGGGCATACGAGCTCTTCCTCCGGATTGAGGAACCTCGTCTGGAGTCCCGACTCCAGCGCACGGAGGCCCTCGTCTCCCCTACCGTCGCCTCTGTGGCCGTCACCTCCCCTGCCACAGCCACCTCCTCATTGTCGGGGAAGAAGATGCGTCGTAACAAGAAAGGCAAGGGTCAATAGTAGCAGCAGAAGCAGCCGTCGACCGGGTCCAGCAGTGACGTCTCGGTGTGCCACAATTGTGGCCAGCCCGGGCATGGGTGGTACAAGTGCCCTCTACCAACAGACAAGGCACGCGTCATCGCCACCATGCGTCACCAACGGGAGCGCCGTCTCGCCTTCGCCGCTGTCGTTGTCGCCGACTCTGACCCCTCGGCCTTGTCCAGCAGCTCCACCACTCCAGTCGCTTTGCCAGTCCAGCCAACACCAGCGCCGTAGCCGTACCATCCGCAGCGGTCGGTGCCTCTGTTTCCCTCGCCGGCACAGTCCTCCTTCTATCCAGGCTCCGATGCCGTCACTCTGCACTCCGTCTACACTCCTGGGCCGTCATCCCGCGAGCGTCAGCTGGAGCAGTTCATCGCGCTCCAGCTCGGCCTGCCTCGCCCTCCTCCCCAAGGAAGTGAAAGTTGCATCACCTCCTCTCCTCTTGCCCAGCCCTGCATGACTGAGACTGAGCTATAGTCGTGTCCCGTTTCCTCGTCTATCTTGTTATCTCCCATGGTCTCCTCTGCCTCTTTCCATGACGACGTTGCGTGGCTTGATGATTGGCTGTCTCGGTTCACGCCTCCTTCCACCGCACCCGCGTCCCTTCCTTACTGCCATGTGACGATTAGCGATCTGGCGACCCCGGTCCAGGAGCCTACTGAGACCTGGATCATCGTCTCCGGGGCCACGCATCACATGACGGCCTCTTGTGAGGCCTTTAGTATGCTCGGTTTTATAGGCGATGTCTCCGGTGTCCACATGGGCTCCGGACAGGTGTTGCCTGTCTGTGGTGTTGGCATTGTTCATTTCCGTTGTCCTGCCGGTGACGTCCTTCTGACGGATGTCATCTTTGTCCCAGGTCTGGAGCTCAGCCTCCTAGCCGTCACTACCCTTGACCGCATGAGCATGGATTTTGTGCACTTGCAAGGTGTTGGCACTGTGTCATTGCGTGTGTCTGGTCTTGTCGTACTGCACGCCACCGCCCGTGGCAACCTGTGGCATATACCTCACTTCTCTTCCTCTCCTTCCGTCTCCTCCCCGTCGGCTGCCACAGGCCATATGTTTGTCACCAGCATGCTCTCTCCTCAGTACACCGACCTCTTGCACCGCCGCCTTTGCCACGTCCACTCTGCCACCGTAGACAGCATGCTCCACACCCTGGTGGCCAAGGGCCTTGACCCGGAGACCTTCCCTCTCCCGTGCCCCACCGAGTGCATTGATTGCACTCAAGGAAAAATACACCGGTCCACGTACCCTTTGTCTTCTTCCCGTGCATCCACCCCTCTCGACCTCGTCCACTCGGATGTCATGGGCCCTCTCCCCAACGAGTCCGTCGGATGTCATGGCCGCTATGTCCAAGAGCAATGTCACCGAAGCCATCCGGGACTGGCTTGTTCTTGTGGAGCGCGAGTGTGGCCGCTCTCTTCGCCGCTTTCGCTCCGATCGCGGTGGTGAGTACATAGGTGAGACCACGGCCTTTCTTGCCTCCCGCGGGATCTACCATGAGACGTCTGCGCCTTACATGCCCGCTCAAAGCGGTGTCTCCGAACGATAGAACTGCACCATGGCCGACGTTTTCCGCACCATGCGAGTTGATTCAGGTCTCTCCGATGGCTTCTACTTTGAAGCCATGGCCTCCATGTCCTGGGTATGGAACCGGATTCCCCACGGTCCCCTCCCCTGCCAGTCCACGCCGTACCTGCATTGGTGCGGTCAGTGCACTGACCTCTGCCCAGCTTGTCTCGGGCTGCGTGGCCATCGTGTGGCTGCCTGCCCCGTAGCAGGGCGACAAGATCGCCCCCCACAGACGCCCCTACACCTTCCTCGGTGTCTCTTGTCATTCCAAGGCCTGGCGCTTCTGGGATCCCTCCAGGCACTGCATCATCGAGTCCCGCGGTACCCTCTTCTTCAAGGACCTGTTCCCTCGCAACCTCGTTCGCTCCGGCTCGTCCGTGTCTATCTCGTCGCGTGTAGGAGTGGTGAGTCTGTCATCCGTCCTCCCACTTTTGGGTGACACATCCCTTAGTCCCTCTGAGCCAGCAGTCCCAGTCGCGTCCACTGGCCACTCTGGGCAGGCAGCCCCAGTCGTGTCTGCTGGCCCCTCCGAGCCGACAGTCCCAGTCGCGTCCACTGGCCCCTCCGGGCCAACAGCTCTAGTCGCGTCCACTAGCCCCTCTGGGCCGGCAGCCCCAACCGTGTCCGCTGGCCCCTCCGGGCCAACATCTCCAGTCACATCCACTAGCCGCTCCAGGTCGGCAGCCCCTGTCGTGTCCGCTGGCCCCTCAGAATCGGTAGCTCTAGTCGCATCCACTGGCCCCTCCGGGCCAACAGCTCCAGTCGCGTCCATTGGCCCCTCCGGGCCGGTAGCCCCAGTCGTGTCTACTAGTCCCTCCGGGTCGGCAGCCCCCGTCGCGTCCACTGGCCACTCCGGGCTGGCAATCCCAGTCGTGTCTGCTTGCCCCTCCGAGCCAGCAACCCCAGTTGCGTCCAATAGTCCCTCTGCGCCGACCACCCCAGTCGCGTCCATTTGCCCCTCTGGGCCAGCAGCCTCGCTTGCATCCACTAGACCCTTCAAGCCAGCAGTCTCGTCCACCTCCGTTGGCTCGTCGGACTCAGTACCATCGCCTGCCCTGCCATGCTACACACATGGCCGAGGCGGCAGCCTGCGACCCAGGCTGTCGGTGAGCGCGCAGACCGGTGCACCGCGCTTCGTGGCGCCTCCACCCCCCGTGGATCCACGTGTCTCCTCCACTCCCACGATCATGAGTGGGGATCTAGGCACCAAGGCCCTCGGCTTGACCACCTTGGCCATCATTGCAGACCTTCATCCAGGTTCCACACTGGGCTGCGCCATGCTTCATCACGAGCATCAGCACGCTGTCGTGGCTGCACTCGTGCGCATTCCACCTGGGGCTCGAGATGCACATGCTCTCTCAGTCTGCTCCACAGCACGCCTGGAGGACCCAACCACTCTGCGCGAGGCACGAGCCTCTCTTGAGGCCGCACACTGGGACGCTGCCTGTGCCGATGAGCTTGCTGCCACGTGTACGACCTCGTCGACCTTCCCCCAGGTCAGAAGGCCATCGGCGCCAAGTGGGTATTTCGGCGCAAGTGGAAGCCCGACGGGTCCTTGGATAAGTATAAGGCCCGCTTTACAGCCAAGGGGTTTGCCCAGATTCCTGGGGTCGATTACGAGCAGATCTTTGCCCCAGTTGGCCGGTTCTTGTTAAAAAGTGCCCCTGCCATGGATGCCGTTTTTTCCGTTTTACCTGGTTCGACCACTAGAGAGTAGTTGGATGTCTGATATGATTACAGATTTGGACTCCTTGCATTTTTCCATGCAGTTTCGAGCTTTCAGTTGCTCGATTTGGTTGAGAATTCAGAAAGATAGCCCCATCCGAAGTTCGGGTGGTAGGTGGGTGGAATCTGGGTTCCGTCATTGGTGACGGATTAATTCCACCACCAGTGATCTTAGTTCGACTTCAATATGCTCCAAGGGCACATGGGCCATGAATAAAAGGGATGTGGATGGTCTTCTGGACCAGGGCGAGCCTCCCCCCACGTTGGGATGACAGGAAGGGCGCTTCGACAGGCCACCGTCGAAGCGCCTCCCGTCATTCCTGTTCGTGGGTATGGTGGGCGGCTCGGCTCCACCATGGCTTACTCTAACGGTCGTAGCAGGGGCTCTACTGCTCCGTTTTGGACGTGCTTGGATGCGTTGGAAAGCTTAAATCACAGGCTATAAGAATCTGATATAATCTCACCAAAAGAACTAACCATTGATGATTCGCAGCCCTTCTCAGTTTCCGCAATCTGTATTCTGCCAGAATTCTGCACTTGGTATTGTGGCGACCCAAAGCACACACCTCCCTTGGAAGTCTCTTTGCACTAAGAAGCCGTGCACATTTGGGCAGTTCAGGGCACGCCAGGACAGCATTCCTGACAAAGGGTTATGGGCCCACAAGCCTGACCTGCCTACTAACGTTCACGGCTTCCGCAAACGCACGGGAGTGTCGCCCCCGGCGACTTCTCCGTCGCACGTTGAGACTGTCCATTGCAGAAGTTCAACATGGCGCAGAAGACAGAGTCCTCGCCCATCCAAAAGTACATGGGCGGCCCAGGCTTTGGGCTGTGGCGGTGGCATTTCGAAATCTACCTCGCGCACAAGGGACTGCTGGAGCTCATGAAGGGAACGGAGGTTCAAGATGCGAGCGCAACAGACGAGGAGAAGAAGGCCTTCGCGAAGAAGAACACGGAGGCGCTGATGCTCCTCTTGTCAGCGCTGCATGAATCTCAGTGGGGCTACATCCACGGCTGCGACCTGGCAGCTGACGCATGGAAGAAGCTCTGCTCCATTCACCAATCAACATCCCTAGCCAACAAGATCTTCGCAATGAAGCGACTCTTGACGGTGAGGATCGAGGAGGGTGAGGACGTCATTTCCGCCATGCAACAGATCGAGTCTCTTGCCTCACAATGCAATGATGTGGGGTAGAAGATTGACACGAAGATGCAGGCAATGGCGCTCCTCATGGCTCTACCCGACAGCTGGGGTCCTCTCATCACCGTGCTGGGAGGTTGGGAGGAGAATAAACTCACCTACGGCGCAGTCGCCGAGTACATCCGCAACGAGGTGCACCGTCGGAGCGGTGGCGAGACCTCATCATCCTCAACTGCCCTGGTCACCAAAACACAGGGTGGCAGCAGCAGCGGCAAGCGAGGTGGCGGTAGGGGCGGCGGCAAGAAGGGCGCCAAGAGGGGTGCATGCCATAACTGTGGCAAGGAGGGCCATTGGGCCAAGGAGTGCCCAGAGGAGGCGCAGGCCGGCGGCAAAGGCACCAAAGGCAAGAAGGCGCTCCTCAATGGCACGAGGAACCACGACCTGAAGGGTGCCAACCGGCGGTGCCTCGACTCAGGTGCGGAGGAGCATACCCAAGTCGAGAAGGTGGGGTTCATTAACTACACCAAGTCTGCCAAGTCCATGGTGACCGCCAACGACAAGGTCGAACCTGCGGCCTGCCAAGGTGATGTGGACGTAGAGGTGGTGGTTGGTGGTAAAAAGGTGCAATGTGTTATCCAAAATGTGCAACATGTCCCCGGCCTGGCTGACATTTTGAGTGTGAGCCGCTTGACAGACAAGGGGTATGAAGTCCTCTTCCGCAGGAAAGGTGCAGTCGTGCGGATGGATGGCGGCGGCGAGGTTGTGCTCGAGGCAAAGCGCGAGGGAGGCCTCTACATCGTCGAGACCAAGGTCATCCCCTCGGCAGCAGACGCAGCAGACCCGCCAGCACGTGTCGTCAACCTCGCGAAAGACGGGGGAGCAGACCTGCAGCTGTGGCATCGGCGACTAGGGCACTCGTCGCCCGCAGTCGTGCAAGAGATGGCGAAGCGCGACATGGTTCGCGGCCTCAACATCACCGGTGCAGCAGATACAGCAGCAGATTCCGCAGAGCACAAGTGCGAGCCTTGCATCGTGGGCAAGGCAAAGCGCAAGCCGTTTGAAGACGGACAGCGGCGGTCCGAGAACGTGCTCGAGGTCGTGCACAGTGATGTGTGCGGACCGATCAAGACGCCGTCCATTGGGGGCGCGCGGTACTTCGTCACCTTCATCGACGACTGCAGCCGAAAACTCTACGTCTACTTCATAAAGCGGAAGAGCGATGTGCTGGACCGGCTGAAGAAGTACGTCGCAGCAGTGGAGAGGCAGACTGGCCGTAAGGTCAGAGCGCTACGCAGCGACAATGGCGGCGAGTACGTGGGCTGCGGAGGGTGGCTGAAGGAGCAGGGCATTGAGTGGCAGCCGACCACTCCGTACACGCCTCAGTCAAACGGTGTGGCGGAGCGTGCGAACCAGACGCTACTCACCATGGCGCGGACAATGCTCGTGGACGCAAAGTAGCCGCGGAGCCTGTGGGCCGAGGCCGTGAGTACGGCGTGCTACATCACCAACCTCACCCCAACGGCAGTGCTGAAGGGGAAGGGTGGCTGGAAGACGCCGCAGGAGGCTTGGAGTGGGCGCAAACCAAGCGTGGCGCACCTGAAGGCGTTCGGGTGCAAGGCGCACGCGTTGGTGCAGGCCGCACAAAGAAAGGACTCCAAACTGGACCCGCGTGCAAAGGCGTACGCGTTCGTCGGATACGAGAGTGCGCTCAAGGCGTACCGCCTCTTTGATCCACGGACGCAAGACGTCATCACCAGTCGCGACGTCACGTTTGATGAGCAACAGAGCTACTGCAGCAGCAGCAACAACATTGACGCAGCGCACTCTCCAAAGCGGGGGGAGTGGTTCCAACTCCTTGAGCGTGAGGAGGAGCCGGCGGCTGCAGAGGTCGATGACGGGTCCTCGGAGGATGACGGTGCTGGAGCGCAACAGAGCAATGCAGCAGGTGCAGGTGCCGCTGGAGCGCAGGACGCAGCAGCCGACGCGGGGGAGCCTGAAGCCGAGGACAACGTTGCAGCAGAGCAGCAGCAGGACCAGCAGCCAGCGTCGCCAAGGTCGCCGCGTCGCAGTCGGAGGCGGCGGAATGCGGCAAAACGGTATGACGCAAGCACAGGCCGCTGGGTCGGCATGGCGCGGTGCATGATGGCAGCCGCAAAGGAGCCGACAACCGTGCAAGAGGCACTTGCACGACCTGACGAGCAGCAGTGGGACGAAACAATAAAATCTGAATTTGCGTCCCTTGCTGAGAACGGCACTTGGCAGTTGGTGGATCGACCTGAGGGGGCGAAGGTGATCAGCTCCAAGTGGGTGTTCAAGGTGAAGCTCACCAAGGACAGCAAGGTGGAGAAATACAAGGCGCGGCTAGTGGCGAAGGGGTACGCGCAGCGGAAAGGCGAACACTACGATGAGACGTTCGCACCCGTCGCCAAGTTCACAAGCATCCGGACGATCCTCGCGGTAGCAGCCGCAAAGGACATGGAGATCCACCAAATGGATGTCAAGACGGCATTCCTGAACGGCATCATCGACAAGGAAATCTACCTTGAGGTGCCGGAGGGGGTGGATGCGCCGGAGGGCAAGGTGTGCAAGCTGCGGAAGGCCTTATACGGGCTAAAACAAGCGCCGAGGTGCTGGTACCAACAGATGGACGGCTACATGGCGGAGCTCGGTTTCAAGCGCTGTGAGTCAGACCACAACGTGTACGTGCGGCGCAGCAAGGGACTCCATCAGATTGTCGCACTCTACGTGGACGACCTGATCCTGTGTTCATCAGATCTGGCGGCTTTGCAGCAGCTCAAGGAGCAGCTGAGCATCAGATTTAAAATGACGGACATGGGGGAGTTGGAGTATTACCTCGGGGTGAGCATCACGCGGAACCGGAGGGCGCGCACGCTTGAGCTTGGGCAGGCCAAGTACGTGGCCGAGGTCCTGAAGCGGTACGGCATGGAGGACTGCAAACCAGTGGGCAGTCCGTTCTCCACAAGCTGTGAGCTGAGTGCGGCGATGGCGCCGCAAACTAAAGAGGAGAAGGAGGACATGGCGGAGGTGCCCTACCAATCTGTGGTGGGCAGCCTCATGTATGCCATGGTGGCGACTCGTCCGGACTTGGCCTACGCGGTGGGCCAGGTGAGCAGGTATGTGGCAAACCCTGGGCCACTACACTGGCAGGCGGCGAAGCGTATCCTCCGGTACTTGCAGGCAACGCGGCATGCGCGCCTGAAGTACGACGGAAAGGGGAGGTCCGACCCCTTGCGGCTGGTCTGCTACACTGACGCAGACTACGCCGGCGATGTGGACAAGAGAAAGTCCACTTCTGGCTATGTGTTCTTCCTCGCAGGTGCAGCGGTCTCGTGGTGCAGCAGAAAGCAGGACTGCGTTGCCACCTCCACAGTGGAGGCGGAGTACGTCGCTTTGGCCGAGGCGGTCAAGGAAGCGGTGTGGCTCCGCAGATTGCTGAGGGAGCTGGGCGTGCCGCAACAGAAGCCTACGGTGGTTCAAGAGGACAACACCGGCTCCATCTCGCTGACCAACAATCCGACGCAGCATAGGAGGACAAAGCACATCGACGTGCGCTACCACTACGCGCGCGACATGGTGGAGAAGGGACAGGTTGTGCTGCAACATTGCAGCACGAAGCACATGCTCGCGGATTGCTTGACCAAGGCGCAGCCCCAGGATCGGCATGTCATCAGCCTTGCAGGGCTTGGATTGACAAGTTGTGAAGGGCTTGAAGGCTCAGACGCGGACGAGTGAGAGTGAGCATGAGGCATCCGGCATGGAAGGTGCACGGGGGAGATTGTTAAAAAGTGCCCCTGCCATGGATGCCGTTTTTTCCGTTTTACCTGGTTCGACCACTAGAGAGTGGTTGGATGTCTGATCTGATTACAGATTTGGACTCCTTGCATTTTTACATGCAGTTTCGAGCTTTCAGTTGCTCGATTTGGTTGAGAATTCAGAAAGATAGCCCCATCCGAAGTTCGGGTGGTAGGTGGGTGGAATCTGGGTTCCGTCATTGGTGACGGATTAATTCCACCACCAGTGATCCTAGTTCGACTTCAATATGCTCCAAGGGCACATGGGCCATTAATAAAAGGGATGTGGATGGTCTTCTGGACCAGGGCGAGCCTCCCCCCACGTTGGGATGACAGGAAGGGCGCTTCGACAGGCCACCGTCGAAGCGCCTCCCGTCATTCCCGTTCGTGGGTATGGTGGGCGGCTCGGCTCCACCATGGCTTACTCTAACGGTCGTAGCAGGGGCTCTACTGCTCCGTTTTGGGCGTGCTTGGATGCGTTGGAAAGCTTAGATCACAGGCTATAAGAATCTGATGTAATCTCACCAAAAGAACTAATCATTGATGATTCGCAGCCCTTCTCAGTTTCCGCAATCTGTATTCTGCCAGAATTCTACACTTGGTGTTGTGGCGACCCAAAGCACACACCTCCCTTGGAAGTCTCTTTGCACTAAGAAGCCGTGCACATTTGGGCAGTTCAGGGCACGCCAGGACAGCATTCCTGACAGTTCTCCACTAGTCGGGCGCTCTTCAACCTGGTCACCCAGCATGGGTGGGAGCTACATCAGATGGATGTGAGCAACGCCTTTCTCCATGGCTCACTCGAGGGTGAGGAGCTCTACATGGTGCAATCCACAGGCTTCGAGGATGGCACTGGGAGAGTCTGGCGACTGTGGAAGGCCCTCTATGGCCTCAAGTAGTCGCCTTGATGCTGGAACGAGGAGATCAGCAGCACGCTCCTTCGCGGCGGACTCAAGCGTAGCACCGCTGACTGCGCACTGTTTTTCTGTCTGCGAGGCCAGACTTTCACTGCTATTCTGGTTTACATTGACAATCTCCTCATTGTGTCGCCAGACATGGCTGCTATCCACCGTGTCAAGGACTTGCTGCACGCCGCCTACTGGATGAAGGATCTCGGATCTGCTAGAGTTATCCTGGGCATGGAGCTCGAGCATGATCACTCCCAGCGCGTCCTGCACATCCACCAGGCCGCCTATGTGCAGACTCTGTCCACCCGCTTTGCGGTGGACCTGCCACTCGTGCCAAGCGCATCTTTGCCCATGTCTCCTGATGGCCAGGTGAAGCTGAAGAGTCCTGACCCAGTAGTTGTGGGGGAGCCTGTTGACGTGACCTCGTACCTACGAGTCATCAGGTCACTAATATTCCTGGCAACGACGACGCGCCCAGACATTGCGTTTGCCGTCAACCTCCTAGCCCAGTTCTCTCAGGAGCCACGTCACCTCCACTACGAGGCCGCGATCCGAGTACTGCACTATGTCGTCTCGACTGCTCGGCGAGGTCTCATGTTCCACCGCAAGCCATCTGTTGTTGTGGTAGGCTACACCGACAGTGACTGGGCCGGCAGTCCGAACGGTAACAGTCGCCCAGGCTAGATCTTTCTGATTGGTGGCGCAGTTGTGTCCTAGTACAGTGGCAAGCAGGGGTGCATTACACGCATCACTGCTGAGGCTGAGTACGTGGCCCTTGGCTCAGGCACGTTTGAGAGTGTGTCGTTGCGTCGTCTGTTGTCCGAGTTGTGTCAGTCTGTCGCATCCATCATGTTGCATTGTGACGATGAGAGTGCCATGGCCATCGTCGACAATGACGGCGTGCATCATACACGTATAAAGAACATCAACGTTGAGTATCACTATGTGCATTCGTTGTTGCATGACGGCAACATCAGCATCGTGTGGGTTGAGACAGCACGGCAGTAGGCTGACTTCTTGACCAAGGCACTGAAACGCGACCCGTTCAAGAAGGCTGTGAGTTCAGTCGGCATGTGAACGTGAGTGGCTCTTCCTGTCCTTGCCGACATTTCCGCGTAGCTTGGGGGAGTCCTGTCGTTGACTGTGTCTCAGCCCGCACATGTGCACTACGCCTGTGAGTCATGGGAGAGTGTTGGTTTTCGTGCATCTCTCATTGTACTCTGTTGTGTCCTCCCAGCTTGTGTACATTGGCGTGCAGATGACTAACGACGAGACTCAACGCTGCTGGAGTGTCGCTCGGTGGAGCCGACGCACGCTGAGGCCCACTCACCGTTCGCTGGAGCCTCCTCCCTCTAGCGACGCGTTCAGCTCCATCGGCAGGCCTCCTTGGCGGTCGGGCCGCCGGCGGTCAGTGCTAGTGCAGATGCTATTTGCATGCACCCAGCGCTGTCTCTGGTCGTGGCATTGTGTTTGCAGCACCGTGCTGTGCCTAGGGTCTATGTCTCCTGCTGTGTGGTCTTGTTTGGCTTCACCGACTGTCACAGGCACTACCTGGGTTCGGGCAGCCATAACTCTTTGCTGCTATTTTTCTAGCTGATTTTGACCGTAGGACTGCGTTCGCAGCGACGGTATTATGGTATTGTCCAATTTTTAGGCAAAACGGACGACACCCAAGTTTTGGGCTGTCGGGCGTCTGGCAGGGCTCACCGAGAAATCCCTGCCTGCCAGAAAATAGGTCTAGGACTATTTTTTGATTGACTGGTTAGCTGAGTAACAAGTTCTACACTAGTGGGGGGAGCTAGAACTTGGAGGGGTCTCGCATTGTTGCTCAATCTTCATTCCTAATCAGTCAGTTTCAGTTTTCAGCTGCTTTCTGGCGCTAACACTGGCGCGCGCGTTTCTGAGTAACAAACCCAGAGCTTCGAGACTTTGAATCTAGAGCAGCAGACTGAGGGGGCAGCAGACTTAAGCAACGAGCGTGGAAGTCCGCACGCTACATAAACAATGCTGCTATCCCAACCTGCTGCCTAGGCTTTCCATCTTACACTCCCCATATACAATGGCAGGGGTGGGGAGGGGAGGGAGGCAATCTCGCTCATGTGGCAATTCTGCACGCGTGGTGGTTGGCCCCCACGTGCTCGCAGTCGCCCCCCCTCTAGGCACCAATGTCATAACTGAATATTCTGTGTTTTGAATCCGTTCTTGACACAAACTATGTCAGTATTTACAAATATTTAAACGACCTAGTCTTCCATTTTTGTTCAGTTTTCTACAATTTGTTACAACTATGCTGTACTCTTGTTCCATGTTAGAATTTCTTACGCTAAATATAATTGAGCTAGGAGTTAAGTATACTTTCCTACAACAAGGTTTTGTATAAACTTCCTATCTATGCATAGCTGAATACACACTTATAAGAGTGTAAAAATCGGACATGATTAACCATACCTCGACAATGAAAGTGCCATGGCCATTACTGATAATGACGGCATGCATCACACTCGCACAAGTACATCAATGTCAAGTATCACTATGTGCGTGCGTTGTTGCATGACAACATCATCAATATTTTGTGGGTTGAGACAACACGATAGTTGGCTGATTTTTTTACCGCGGCACTGAAGCGCGACTCGTTCAAGAAGGCCATGAGTGCAGTCGGTTTGTGTCCGTGAGGTTCTCTCTCTCCCTATCCGCTTGGTCTCTGTGCTCCCTGTCCGTCCATGTGCACTACGCTTGCGAGTCATGGGGGAGTGTTGGATTTTGTCTCACATCTCTCACTTGTACTCTGTTGTGTCCTCCGGGCTTGTGTACATCGGCATGTAGATGACTGACCGTGTTTGGCGACACTGATGGAGTTTCGTCTGGTGGAGCCGACGCACGCTGAGGCCTACACGCAGTTTGCTGGAGCCTCCTCCCTCCTTCGTGCTCACCTCCATCGGTAGACCTCCTCGGCAGTCGTGCCGCCGACAGGCACTGTCGCTGCATGCACATGTCCAACGCCGTGTTTGACTACACTGTTGCGTTCACAACGCTATGTCATGCCTAGGGTCCAAGTCTCATGATTTCCTTGCATTGTTGGTACCGGGGATTAGCATAGACGCTGCATGAGTGTAGGCAGCCATAACTCCTCACTCTTATTTTTCTAGCCGATTCTGACCACACGAATGCGTTTGCAGTGTGCGTATTATGATATGGTATAGTTTTCGTACAAACCGGACGATTTCCGGGTTTGGGCTGTCGGCTGTTTGGCAGGGCTCACCGAGAAAACCTGCCTGTCTGAAAACATAGCTATTTTCTGATCGGATGGTGAACTGAGTAACAAGTTCTACAGAGCTGGGGGAGACAAGTTCTTGGAGAGGTCTCCCATTATGTCTCATTCTTGTTTCTTAATCAGTCATTTCCAGTTTTCAGCTGCTTTGTGGCCCTAACACTCGAGCGCACATCTCTGACTAACAAACCCAGAGAACTCAGACTTAGACTCTAGAGAGGCACACTGAGGGGGCAGCAGACTAAGCAACGAGCGTGGAAGCCCGCACGCTGCATCAACAACGAAAATGCCCTAACCTGCGGTTTAGAATAGTTTCCAGCTCTACACAACTAGCTTAGCATGCAAGACATATACAACCAAGAATGCATATCGACCACGAGCGTATGTGGAGCATGCATCTCTCATATTTTAGCAACTAAACTTCCAATCACCAGATGCTGAGAATAGCAAGGAATGTTGCTGGTAGAACTTGAGCATGGCTAAGCTCATGCCAAGCTTGCACCCGGCAAGGACGCCATCGATGGGTGGCCCACAGCTTTAAATATGCTCAGTCACTTGCAGTGGTAGAGTGTGTAGATGGGTGGAGACAAGAGGTTACTTGCGTATTTGTCTGACACAACCAACACTCCTCCCCCCTCCTCTCCCTCCCCCTCCCCTCTTGCCTCCCCCTCCCCCCCCGCCTCTCTCTCCTCCCTCCTCCCCCTCCCCCTCTGCCTCCCCCTCCCCCTCCCCCTCCTCCCC
>SZWC01008141.1:1472-44063 GCA_023375785.1 Penium margaritaceum
AAGGGGAGGAGCACCTCACCATGGCCCATTGCTGGAGGTTGAGGTTGTAAGAGAAGGACGGGCGAGATAGGCACGGGAGCCGATGTAGGGCCCGAGATCTTGGCCTCCGAAAAGTCTCGTTATCAGGTGTGGCCCGCACGGGCGATGGGGAGTGGGCCCTGAGCCTCATGGCACGGATGGAGTGCCTGGTTGGCATGGCAGCTCACATTGAGCCATGCTGCTCGCCGTCCAGATGACACGCAATCCTCGAGTCGAGTTGGAATGCGATTCATGAACTGCAGTCACGAAGGAGGGCGACGACAAGATCCGAGCGCCACCGAGGTCGGGGGGCAGCGGCCGTTGAGCAGGTGGCAGGTGAGGAGGGTGGTGTCCCCTAGTCTCAACCCCGGTCAGGTCAAGCACCTCCAGGCAGGAAGTGATGGTGAGCCAGTGCTGGGAGAACCGAATTAATGGGTGGGTGGAAGTCAGGGGGGGTTTTGTAACGAGCCCACATAACAACTTCACACCCATTTCTATGATCATCAATATTGATGTAGAGAACGGATGGAACCCTTGGCCCATTACCCCAAACCGCGGTAGTTCATGGTCTCCGACCCTCAACGCATCTCATCCGTCGCCCCACATGCCAGGACCAACACAAGCCACATGGCACACCGGTGCTACAATTGAGGCCCCAAGTTCTATTTTAAGCCAAATAACGTATAAATTTCCATAATTAACTCCCATTAGACCCTGAAATGTATAATTCATTAAAGTATACCCCTTTTCACGTCATGACCATGACGTTCACGAGTCCTTGACCTCCGTGCTTGGGAAATTATTTCCTTAAATTCATGAAACAAAGAAAAACGAAATCCATTTTCTAATAAGTTTGGCGTAGAGCGATCTGGCGCCGATCTCTTATGCTCCATTTTCACAAGTCCGGACAAGTTGACCACTTTCCACATGTGTACACATGACTATCGAAAACCATATCGATCTTTCAGTCACATCACTCCTACAAAAACGTTCTTGAAACTCTTCTCTTGAGCGCTTTTTTTCCTTCCATTCACGGCCCACCGCGCATCGACCTCCGCATTTTTACGTCACTCTGAGAAGATGCAAGGAAGCTTCCTAGCAACACTCTCGTTGACCAGGCGTCAGTGCCTGATCAGACGGTGACTATAGTCACAAGTCGTACACGCAGCGGCAAGATTTTGGCTAGGGGACACAAGGCAAAGTGTCTTAATGCTTCAATAGCATTTGCAGACAGAGATAACAAATGACAGGTCCATGGCCTAAATACCTGCCGCGGCGCACAGCGGGTGTCGCACGCGCGGCGGTCTAAGAGCTGTCCTAAAACCGGCCCAAAACCACTGTTTTGGCCATAACTCTACGCACACATGTCAAAATGATACGCCGTCTGAACCTAGACGTGCAGGATCACAAGACGGACGCTACGACTGGTCACATACATGCATACATCATCAGACGGTGGACACACAATGCAAAAACATGTAAATCGGGCTCATGGCCAGTCCGCCGAAAAGACTCCTGCAGGCTGCACAAAAACAGCAGGGAGTCCCGGCAGTGTCCGAGGCTCTGGAACGGTAGTCGGCCAGCTCCAAGCTGGTCGTCCGCCACCCATCGTCCCTCCGATGTCACCAGGGCCCGCCTCATGAATCTGCACGAGTATGGACACGGCCGAGTGGTCACAGTAGACTGTACAAGAACGTCACAAAATCACAACACACCCCCATGACCCGATGGTACACATGTCCATACACGCGTAGCACTGGGACAAGTACAATAGTGAGTGTGAAAGAGATGGGACACAGGCACACATCCCACACTGAACCACCCTCAGGCATGGGGCGAAGCCCAACAGAATGAATGGCCACCGGAACTTTCCGCGAGCTAGTGCCTTTGTCAAGAAATCAGCACGCTGCATGTCCGTGCCAACCCACATGACGGAGATCACGTATCGCTCCACCAGATCACGCACAAAGTGATGCTCAATCGCAATGTGCTTCGTGCGAGCGTGAAAGACACCAGAGTTCTCCGCAATGGCGAGAGCACTCTGGTTGTCGCAGCGAAGCACAATGGCGGGTACAGACTGACCAAGCTCAAGAATCAGGCGTTGCAGCCATACCGCCTCAGCATCCCTTGCGCCCAAAGCAACGTACTCTGCCTCCGACGAGCTACGTGCGATGCAGCCCTGCTTCCCGCTTCGCCAAGACAGAGCGGTACCACCGAGCAGGAATACGTAGCCAGTACGGCTGCATCCATCTGGACTCCAAGCCCAGTCGCTGTCAGTGTAGCCGTCAAGGACCACCGAACAATGCCGACAAAAGCATAGTCCGAGGTACGGCGTGGAGACCACGTACCGCACCACTCGCACAGCCGCGTGAAGGGCTCTGGCACGAGGAGCCTGCAAGAACTGAGCGAGGAGGTTGACAGCGAAAGCGATGTCATGACGTGTGGTAGTGGCCAGATACATCAGAGATCCGATGAGACAGAGGTACAAGGTCACGTCCACTGTCTCCCCCAGCTGTGTGGGATCATCCACCTTCAGGGCATCCTGTCCATCGGGTGTAAGAGGTATGGAAGCGATGGGCACTGCACCAAGGAGTTCACTGAAACACTCCCCCACGACTCGTGCATATCGGGCCTGGTGCAGCAACAGAGTCCGACGCATGCATTCTCGCACAATCTCCATACCAAGAAACACCGATGCAGGACCGAGGTCCTTCATCCTATAGGCAGTTTGAAGGACAGCCTTGGTCTCCTTCATGGCCTCCAGGAACGGAGACGCGATCAGAAGGTCATCGACATAGACCAGGATGGCGGTGAACCTCTTGGGTGTCCGTAGGATGAAGAGAGAGGGATCTGCCTCGCTCTGTACATATCCCGCACGAGTCAAAGTGCCGGTGATCTCCCGGTTCCAATACCGCGGAGACTGCTTGAGGCCGTACAAGGACTTGCGCAAGCGCCAGACCTCGTCACCGTCCTCAAAGCGTGGTGGCTGAGCCTCGTAAATCTCCTCATCCAGAGTTCCATGGAGGAACGCATTGTTCACATCCATCTGGTGCAGTTCCCAGTCATGCTGAGCCACTACACCGAAAAGAGCTCGAGCTGAGGTCATGCGGCCGACAGGGGCAAAAGTGTCAGTGTAATCGATGCCCTCAATCTGAGAGTACCCGTTGACGACCAAGCGGGCCTTGTAGCGTTCCAGTGATCCAGCTGGCTTCACTTTCTTGCGAAAGACCCACTTGGCCTGAATAGCCTTCCTCCCAGGCGAAAGGTCGAAAAGCTCATAGACTTTATGCTCTCGGATAGCGCGAAGCTCATCCTCGCAGGCAGCTCGCCAGGCGTCAGTATCCTGTGATGAGAGAGCTTCCCTCAGGGTGCCCGAGTCGGGTGCCACAGAGGGAGAGATTTGCGTGGCAAGGGCACACGCCTCGGTGCTAGGCCTGACGACCACAAGATTAGCTGCTGCATCACAAGCGATATAAAACTCGCGAGTGACGAGATCGTGCCCTACGGGGCACGCTGGATGTACCTCTGTGAGCTCAGTGTGAACACTCAGGCCCAGGGCCTTTGTGCAGGGGTCACCACTCGCGATGCTGCAAGAGGGGCGCTTGGGTGCGGGGCCCGACACTCGCTGAGCTCCGGAATCCAGTTGGTCGAAGACGGCCACCAGGCTCACGGGAGTAACATGAGCTCGAGGGGCGCACCTCAGGCTCAGGGACAGGCACGACCACAGCTGGTGGGGGCTGAGGCAAGGCAACTGGTGATGCCGTGCGAGGAGACGCGTGTGTGGGGAATACGGGGCCGGATGTGATAGCAAGAGCAGGCAAGACTGGACCTGACACAGAGGTAGGAGTGCCTACAGACGCAGGTACGGGAGTAGGCGAGACTGGACCAGACACAGAAACAGGAGTGCCGGCTGACGCAGGTACTGGTACAGAAGTAGGTGCGGGAGCTGATGCAAGGACGCCTGTGGGGTGTGAAACAGGCTGTACGGGCGAGGTCTCTGGGCCGACAGCGATAATTGCCGGGTCATCAAGGGCCGGAGACCGAGAGGTGAAGGGGGCTCAAACGGACACATCAGCCTGAGGAGAGGTGCTCGCTGGCATAGAAGTCTCCCCCATCCATCGAGAACCCTCACAGGTAGGAACATGTGTGGCGGAGAGTGCCGTGAGTCAAGTCAGGTCACGGTAGGTGAGAGACTCAAAGAAGAGCGCGTCGCGGGACTCAATGACTCAATGACGAGTAGGGTCCCAGAAGCGTTAAGCCTTCGACCGCGAGGAAATGCCTACAAAGGCACACAAGCGGCCCCGAGGTGAGACCTTGGACCCCTGCTGGTCCTCGGTGTACCACACAGAGGCCAAGGATCCCCAGACGCGAGCGAGAAAAAGGTCAGCACGGTTTCCAAACCAGAGCTCATACGGTGTAATATGGTCCGGAAGCGGACCGTGCGGGAGACGGTTCCAGACCCAAGTCATGTAGGCAAAACCCTCATAAACGAAGGTCTCAGGGAGACCGCACTCAGACCGCACAGCGCGAACCGCATCCTCCATGGTGCGGTTCCAACGCTCGAAAACACCGTTCTGCTGAGGGGTAGCAGGAGCGGAGACCTGGTGAAAAATCCTGTGCTCGGCAAAGAATCGGTCCATCTCGCCAAGGAACTCACCGCCGCGATCTGAGCGGAACGTATGCAACGTGTGACGTGACTGACATTCAGCCATCACGAGCCATAGTCAAACCGCAAGGGTGGCGTCGCTCTTCTGACGCAGGCTGTAGACCCACCACATCCGGGTAAAGTCATCAGTCAGAGTCAGAACATACCAGCCCCGATCAGATACGGACTCGACCGGAAGAGGACCGAGAAGATCCGAGTGAACTAACTCGAGAGGCCAAAGCGCTCGGGAACGAGAGTCAGGGTAGGTGCATCGGTGCATCTTCCCCTGAGCGCAAAAGATACAGTCGGTCTTGGATGGCTTCTCAAAAGAAGCCTGTCAAGACCGAGAGCTGGCTGTGTCCGAATGAGCTTCGACACAGTATCGGAGCCCACGTGACACAAACAGTGATGAAGCAACCGCTGGTGTTCCAGAGACAGTTTACCGGTGACAAAAATCTGAGCGGAGGAGAAGGGGGAGCAAGGGGAGGAGGTACGAGAGACGCGATACAGAACATCTACGACTGAGGTACGAAGGACAACACTACGAGTGTCAGTAGCAGTCACAGTCGTTGAATCTGCGGTATGCTCCATAAAGAGACCCATCAGTGTGCAGGCACACACAGAAAGCAGGCTGAGCTCAAGATCAGGCACAAACAACACGTCAGAAAGGTACAAGGGGCCAGACGGACTGTCGAAACATACAACCCCAACACCATGGACTGGCAAGGACTGACCAGAGCCTATACGGACCGAACGGACAGACGTGACAGGACCGAGAACAACAAAATCACTACGACGACACATCATGTGATGAGTGGCACCATAATCGATGATCCAAGTGCCACCGGAGTCACGACTGGTGGACGTCACTGTACAACGGGCAATGGAACACTCGGCATCAGAGGGACACTGAGCCGTCAGTGGGGAGGAACGATGCAGGACACAAAGATGAGACTCATAAACCCAATCGGTGCAGTCAGGCCCATCATCATCACATGTTGACTGTGCTCCCCCACACGCATCGTCACAAGTCACAGGAACGGACGGAGAGACAGTCTGTGGACCACCTGACGATGACAACACACTCGCACCTCCCTGAAAGTGGAGCGCCAGAAGGTGTCGGAGCTCAGCGATGGTGCGGTCGCAGGGGTCCGGATCACTGCTACTCGTTGGTGGAGAAGCGGGAACAGCTACAGTCGTGGCCGCCACGCGTCCGGAGGATGGCGAGGATGATGTGCTTGACGTGGAACGGAGGGCGTGTGCAGCCTAGAGCCCACGAGTAATCCGCGCCCAGTCGAGCGGCTACTGGCACTCGGTGTAGCGATGGACGCCTCCACAGTTGTAGCAGTGAACAGAAAGTCCACTGCTACCATTGGAGGATGACTGTTGCTGTGACTGTTGTTGACCTGATCCACGCTTCCCCTTCTTCTTCTTCCCTTGAGCTGCTACTGCAACACCCTGTGTCTGAGTGGGTGTGGACGGGGCCGAAGAGGAGGAGGAAGACGAGGACGTGATGGAGGATGAAGAAGGAGACTGCAGAAGGGAAGATGGTGGTGATGCAATAACTGCTGCAGCAAGGGAAGTCTCCTGATGGACCACGGCTGCCTCGCGGGCTGAAGTCACCTGGGGGAAGAGCTGATGCGTCCAAGGGAGAAGCTGCAGAGTGGCAGAAAAGGGCTCGAGGACAGCGTCGAGGTACCATGTGAAGATGTCAGTATACTCAAGGCAAACTCTGAGCATCATCGTTTGGAGCGTCCACAACTGTGTGCCTCCTGAGGTCCTAAGGCGCATGTAGATGCGCATGGCCCGTCGCCAGTAATTGGCTGCAGGCTCTACAGGCCCCTGATAGAGAGAGTGGAAGGCACGAATGTGTGCTGCACGGGTGGCGTGCGTCTCTATGGCCAGTAGGGATAAGGCCAGATCCCAACCTCCACGTGGATCGGCGCCGGTGCCTGTGCCGGGCTCGCCAAGAAAGGGGCGGAAGTCGACGACGGTCTCGCGTGGCATGGCATAGAGGAGTCCGTGCATCATCCTGGCTGCTGTCAGCACCTGTGCTGGGTCTGTAGGCTGATACGGGCTGTGGTAGTAGGGCCACATACCCTCTGAAGTAGCCCAAACCTGAAAGAGGATCTCCTAGCAGTTGAAGCCGTCCTCCGTGATGTAGCGAGGGGGTGGTGTCTCAAAGTCCTTGGGTTGCCGCTCCGTGGGGAGAGCAACCGCAGGCCGAGGGGGACGAGAGACGAGGAAGACTCCTGGAAGGGGATAGTCACCGGGATAGTCGGGTGACGATCGCACCATAGGAATCTGAGGAGATCTGGTGCCCGTCTGCAACTGACGGAGGCACTCTTGAAGAACTCGAATGTCATGATCCGGGGAGTCGTCTGTCATGCCTGGCATGAATAAATCATCATCCAGGAGGTCAGAAGTATTGCGCAATAGTGGCACTGAGCTGATGCTGCAACTGTGCTGTCAGCTGCAGCAGCAACTGCGTGGCTGCGTGCGCAATAGTGGCAGCAGCGGCTGCACAATGCTGCTATTGTGCTTAGATAATCCAGCTGCCACTATTGCGCACGCAGCCACGCAGCTGATGCTGCAACTGTGCTGTCAGCTGCAGCAGCAGCTGCGTGGCTGCGTGCGCAATAGTGGCAGCAGCGGCTGCACAATGCTGCTGCCGCTGTTGTGCACTGTGGCTGCTGCTCGCTACCGCCGCCGCGTACTGTTGTTGTTGCTGTTGCTGTGCTGCTGTTGCTGCAGCTGATGCTGATGCCACCATGGCTGCCGCTGCTGTTGCTGCGCTACTGTTGCTACCGTCGTTGTTGCGCTGCTGCTGTCGCCGCTCGCTGCTGTTGCCGCGGCCGCCGCTGCGGCTGCGGACGGCGGCTGCACTCGTTGCAGCCGCCACGCGCTGCTGTAGCTCCTGCTACGGCGCTGCTGCTGCCGCTGCTGCTACTACTGCTCTAGTGTTATGCTACTGCTGGCACGGTGGCAACGCCGCTGCTACAGTCTCACGTGATGGGTGTGGGCTGCGTTTACGGCGACCGGCTGTCTTCGACAAGCTCCAGTGGATCTGCTGCAGCGGTGACTCTCACTACTGCTGCTCTGCTGCGTCTGTGCTGTGCAGCTCGGTGAGAATTGTCTCACTGCTCTGATACCATGAGAAGATGCAAGGAAGCTTCCTCGAAACACTCTTGTTGACCAGGCGTCAGTTCCTGATCAGACGGTGACGATAGTCACAAGTCGTGCACGCAACAGTAAGAGTTTGGCTAGGGGACACAAGGCAAAGTGTCTGAATGCTTCAATAGCATTTGCAGAGAGAGATAAAAATGACAGGTCCATGGCCTAAATACCTGCCGCGGCGCACAGCGGGTGTCGCACGCGGTGGTCCAAGAGGTGTCCTAAAACCGGCCCAAAACCACTGTTTTGGCCATAACTCTGTGCACACATGTCAAAATGCTACGCCGTCTGAATCTAGACATGGAGGATCAGAAGACGGACGCTACGACTTGTCACATGCATGCATCCCTCATCAGACGGTGGACACAATGCAAAAACATGCAAATCGGGCTCATGGACAGTCCGCCGGAAAGACTCCTACAGGCTGCAGGTAGCAGGGAGTCCCGGTAGTGTCCGGGGCTCTGGAACGGTAGTCGGCTAGCTCCAAGCTGGTAGTCCGCCGCCCGTCGTCCCTCCGATGTCACCAGGGCCCGCCTCAAGGATCTGCACGAGTATGGACACGACCGAGTGGTCACAGTAGACTGTAGAAGAACGTCACAAAATCACAACACATTCAACCCAAGGTGTTTTGGGCAACTACCCTGAACTCCGATGTTCTTTTCTAGAAGGTTCGGACTGAGTCTACCACTTCTCAGAATTTTCCAGACAACCATCACAAGTCGTTCTAATCTTTCAACATTATGTGGTGGGCTTTTTGTAATGCAGATTTAGCATCAAGAGGCACAGCAACCTCGGCCATGTCGAGTGTAAACATCCAAATGAAATCTGAATGACCGCCTCCTAGTCGGAGGACTCTTCTTTGCCCATTTCTTCATAGGTTGTTGTGCCACTTGAAGCTACGTCGATGCTCCGTTTATAAAGTGATGATTCCTCGTTACTAAACCATTTTTTTTCCTGTTCACAGAAAGAATGGTAGAAACGTATACAACACATATTGTATAGTTCATTATCCAGACCTTAACGACAAGAAAAGTCAAACTTGTAGTGACGTGTTTTGGTCAAGTTGACTTGACCAGCTTGTTTTGGTCACAGAACTGGTCAAGCAGCCTGGCACAATCATATGATGATTGCACAAACATCGCATTCCACTTTTCAACAGCCTTAGACTTTTGTTAAGACACGTATGTTATTTTTGAATCTCCTTAATTTCTTTGTGGGGTTTCTTGGATCAGCCTCTCACAATGTGGTGTCGCACTTGCCACTTGGCTCGAGCGTCTAATACCCCAAGTATGCCTCATTTTTGTTCTTGCTCTTGTATGTATGCACTTAACAATTTTGACATTTTCATGCATGTATGCACTTCACGGTTTCAACACTTGTCATCGATACCTACAAGTTACCCAAGTGTTCTAATTTCTCAAGTTTTCCTTTTCTCCACAACTTTTATCTCTGTACCACCTTCATTTTCTCTACATAAAACTCTCTACAAGGGCCTAGAAAAACTCAATGGATAATCCATAGCTTAATTCCCAGTGAAGAACCTCGCACAAGGCTTAAGTGAATCTCCTCCATGAATAAGTCTGTAGACCTCATGAAAATGACCGTTAAAAGTGCAAGCGCACTCGTCGATAAACAGCGGTAAACAGGTGAAGGCTTTGGTGATGGAAAACCCGCTTCGAGCAATCCACAATTCTCTCTAGGCAAACCACGCAATACTAGCAGTAGTGGACCTTGTGGCAAACGGTGGAGATCTGATGACTGTTACGGCCGATTCGGTGACGGACCCCTCAAGCTCGATGAACCCCTAGCATGTGCCATTACCCATCAGAGTGACAGTTGGCATGATGGGTGCATGCCGTTCTCTCGCATTTTAGGAAACTAAACAAAAATATAATGCACGTTACACGTTTTACTGGCTATGTTTGTAGTTTTAGTGGCTATGTCGGCAATAGTTTGGCGTAATGTACACGACGCTTGTGCAAAATTATCGTTGGCAAGAATATATTCCCTGTATCCCTGTTTTACTATGAAAAAATGACCTCAAGTGATATATCCGATGAGCTATCATGATACTTGCTTGTATTTGGGACGTGCAGCACAAGAGCGACTTGTCAACGTGGAACCAAGGGAAGTGGAGGAGATTGTAGTCAAGAATATGACGATGTCAGTTTCATAAGCCAAAACACTTGAAAAATCCATAGTTGTTCCAGAGGAATTTACACCCTTTGACAAGGATTTTTAAGGTATTTTCTCACTAAGTTGGCATGAGAATTACATCTACAATGTAACGGCAAACACAAGATGGACATGAAGTTAGGAAGCAGACTGAAAATCAAGGGGACAAATCGGATGAGCGATCACAAGCCGAACGAGCTCAACATGTTGCTCGATAAAATGCTCGATCAGTGGTTCCTCTGCGGATCTAATTTTCTTTGCACCGCACCTTTACTTTTTGTGAAAGCAAAAAGTGACAAAGTGGGAATGTGCATGGATTACCTACATTGAACAATATTACCATCAAAAGCCACTACCGTCTTCCATGAGCAGACAAACTTTTTGACCAACTCTACGGGACAAGAAATTTCACCAAAATCGACTTGAATACAAACCATCGCCAAATCTGTAGGTTTGATAAGAACATTGAGATGACGGTGTTCCACATGAGATAGGGACACTTTACGTTCCCGGTTATTCCATTCTGACTCAAAAACGTCCCTACAACGTTTATGGTGGCTCTAAAGAATATGTTGTGCAAGCACCTCGACGAATTTGTCATCGTATATCGCGATGGCATCTTAGTGTATAGCCGCACCTACGAGGAGCACGATGGACATCTCCGAAATGATCTCGAGATTTTACAAAGAGAGAAATCATACAAAGAAATCTTACCAGTCGACTTTGATCGCCGTTCGATCAAGTTTTTGGACGCATGGATAACCATGATCGTGAAGAGAGCAGAGGCGGTCACTCATTATCCAACACCAAAGTTTGGGATGTCCAGATTATTATAAGAGTTTACAACTCAAAATGTTCATTTTTGAAAGACTGCCCTAGTGATAGCGCCTCTCTCTGATCCCACTCAAAAAACTAATATGTGGAGTTGGAAAGATGGAAAACCAGAAGAATTAAATTCTTTTAGAAAGGCCTTGACCTTGGCGCTAGCCTTACAATTGGTGGATCCAATGGTGGACTACACCATGGCCAACGAAACGTACGATTGAGCAATCAAAGCTGGTCTCATCCAAGATAACAGCGGTGGAGAAAACTGGTTGCATGTATGCCAATAAAACTAGGCGGGCCAGAAATAAACTCCTCGGTACATGAGAAAGAAATATTAACGGTTGTATTCATATTGGAAACGTAGAGGTGCTATCTAGAATACGAACAATGTGTTGTCTGTGTCGACCATCACGCACTCAAAAATCTCAAGACTCAGCCATATTTGAGCTGTGGTCAATGGAATTCCTTGAGTCCACCTTCGACTACGACATTGCGTACCAAACTAGTTTTACAAATTGAGTGGATTATCTAAGCCAAAAACCATATTTGATGGGCAAGATCCGCAAATTTCTGGTCAAATGAGACCCGTACCTCCGGAGGCTGCTCACTAAAGGTTAGGAGGCGTTCAATGGGTACAAAAAAATCCAATTCTGGTTCAACGATCCCTACTACGAAAGATTATTCACTAGCCAAGCCGACGTACCATCAAAGAAAGGGCTCCGCATAATATTTTTAGAAGAATACCATGACACCGGTCGAGGTGGAAACTTTGACAAGGACAACATGATGCAAAAGTAGGCATAGTACTATTGATTGGACTACATGTTGAACGACATGACTGCGTTATGCAAATATTGCTACACTTTTTTGTGAGGAAAATCTCATCACACGAGGCCCCTGGGACTTCCACAAAATCTTCTTGTTTCAACAAAGTTATGGGTCGACATCGGCATGGACTTTCCAACAAAGTTGTTCGCAAATCTGGAGGGGTATGATGCCATCCTCGTGGTGGTGGACATGTCTCTAAAATGTTGCTCTTCATCCCGACGATGACAACTATCACCACCAAGGGAACATCGAATTGTTGCTAAATCATATTGTAAAACTACACAGAGTGCCACGGTCCATCATCAGTGAAAGAGACAGCCGCTTCACTAGCCGTGTTTGGCGTGAACTTATGACACGTTATGGTATTTGGATCCAACTTTAAGCGTTGTTCAATTATCAACCAACGCGGAAATCCAGCAGTCTCATGAGACGCTCAAACAACTTTTGTGTACCCTATGCGATCCCCATGGAATAAATAACAACCACTGAACTTGAACATAACTCGACAACCTCCACTACAATGGGTGAATAGTTGTGTACGGTTAACTTCCCGCCACATCGGCAGAGTTGCAGAGATGAAGCAACAATCCCGACGTTGACATTGATTGATACGACTTCTCCAGTATATGGGAGGAAACTCGCTAGATCATAGCACAGACGCACGTGGTAATGAAACCAGCAGTGGACCGATGTCAAAACAAAGACATCTCAAGTACTAGATATTGCATCCTACTAAGCTCGGCGAACATCAAACTATGCAGACAATACTTTGCAAGAATTAAACGTTGATGGTTGCGACCATATGAGATCAAGCAAATGCAAACCCCAATCATCGCCAAATTTTACCTACCCGACAACATGATGATCCATCCGGTCTTCTTCGTCAGCAAACTCAGGCACTATTGGAACCCCTAGGGAGAGATTCCCTGAAAGAGATGTCGATCCAGCGCCTCTGATTCAAGTGGATGGGGACCTGGAGTACATGATCGATGATATTCTTGGACATGGACGCCAAGGTCAAAAGACGGAGTATCTCGTCGAGTGCCACGGCTACGACCCCGCACACACCATCCAGGAACCTTATGATAGCCTCCGAAACGTCGACCATTTGATCGACGGCTAATCGTAACATCACCAGCCTATGTTTGCTAGGGTGCGAGGATGTCGCAACCAAGAGGAGGAGAATTGTTACATCCTTATCGTACATGCACCCCAAAACTCTGCAAGTGGTCATTTTTGTCATTAGAATTATTGCTCACCGTGCGTCAACCTTGGGATTCTTACGTCGATCGGCCAAAGTCATTTTAACCACCTGCCTCAACCTTTGATGTCCCGTTCTTGAAGGTTTTGACTCATTCGACCACTTTCTAGAATGGTTGAAAGAAGTGTTGCGAACCATATCGATGTTTCCATTTTTTTCACTCGACTTCGAGATGACACTTGAAGATTATGAAGACAGGCCTCCATGTTCTCGAAACCCCTCAATTTTGCCAGAGTTTCTCAAAGGGACCACTCACAATGCGGCGTTTCACATGTTGCTCGACTCAAGCCCCAACATATGTATCATTGTGATTCTTCCAATTATATGCATGCGCTCCATGTGTGAGACACTTGTCTTCGAAGTAAAATGACTGGTGAACACAAATAACCCTACTACTTTCTAAGATTTTGATTTTATAATGATTAAGGGGCGAAGAATTCATTAATTTGGCTTTGAGTGGAATTTTCTTGGATCTAAAACAAATAAGTTTTTCACATTGGTTCCAACGCAAGATACTGTTTAGAAAGTGGGCCATTCTATGTTACGAGTGTTATTTTGTGTTAATCATTTGAGTGTTTGGTCATGTCTTTGGAGTTCACTTGAGGGTCATCACTGTTAAATTGCCCATGTGGTCTCAATGATCATGCACAAGAGTAAAAGAGAGAGTCGACTGCTTGAGAGAGAGATAGAGAGTGCATGTGGAAAATAAAAATCGTTATTAGGCATGGCACATAACACACTCATGCTCACACAACTACATCCCCATCCTCGTATCCTTGCATTTTGGGTTCTGACGTGAAACTTAGGACGTCCTTTGACACAAAATGGAACATAGGATTAGAACAATTTAGGAATCCTCTTCCCTCCCATGCATTGCAGACTAACTGGTTGCTCATACAGGGGTTACCCCATCCCTTCATCTTCCACCCCACCGCTGCATCCTTGATGTGGTGCATGCCTTGGTCCACGGTGTCGTTTTACATTAGTGGCTTCCCCACCTATGTGCTATAGGTGGTGGACACCTCAGTTTACCGTTGTCACGATTTCCTTCCTTATTTTGAATTTGAATGTCACCGAGCGGTGCAGGCCCGGACTTGAACGCACTATACCGGGAAACTAATTCTGATGCACAGAAGAAACACAGACTCAAGGTCTGACCAATGTTGCCCAATTAGTGTTCAATAAATTAAATCAAGGGCAAAACAAATCAAGGTTCCACTATTATGTACCAGATGCACACGAGTCCCTAAACATTCCGAGTGGGAATTTCTGTAATTACATAAATAGTCCACCGCGAGTTGAGACCCTGATTTTCACTCTGACGGTCAAGGCAAATTTGGCCAACTACTCTCGTCCTCCTACGATCCTTCTTGCATATTTTGATAACGTTAACCACTTTCAAGAAACATCGACAAAAGTATCATGACCTTTCGGTCGACATCTCAACGCATCAAGATTTATCAAGATTTGTAAAGATGCATCTCGCATCTTCGCCGTCAATCTTCGAAGCTCCCTGATTCCACGACGGAGCTTCTCGATCTGACCACTCACAATGAGAGTCCGTACGCATCGCTTGACGATCGAGCCAATGACTTTGACTACGCCTCATTTGTAACTCGATACTGGTGTATATGTGTTCAGTCATTCTGACACTTGTTATCAAAGTACACTTACCGCTAACTATAAATTGTTGAAGTATCCCAAATTCACAAACCGTGTTTTGCCTCTCAATTTATATACGTTCACCATCTACGCTCCATTTGACATAACACTTGGTATCAGAGCGCAACAATACTAGAGAGACATCCGACTACTTTGCACATATGGAGGAATACATCGCACAAGCTGTCAGCGCATCTCGCCCGTGGACTTTGTGGTCCTCGTTATTGCGACGTGAAGTGAGCAAGCGCATCAGACGACCAACAGCAGGTCTTTGGCGATGATCTTAGCGATGGAGGAGCAGAACGTGCCTGTGCATGCAACCCTGAAGCGGCAGCAAACACTGGCGTGACAGGCTATGGAGCAGCTCGGACAACCACGAGAGCTCCGATGTCCAATCTGGTCACGGATCGGACGGGGGTAAACCAGCTACCCCTATCGACGGCCTCAACGTCTAAAGCAGAAATGACAGGTGGCACTTGATGATAGGCGCGGATCAACGAGGAACTGGCAAACCATATCTCCGTGCTCGATGAGATCAATAGCCATGTGCTCCAACAACTCAATGTTGTGATGGAGTCTCTTCACAACGGAAGTACACGAGAGGCGGTGCTTGTCGAGAGAAATACCGAACTTCTGAACGAACCCAAGATTCGTCCGGCCCAACTTGAACCGTTAGATCTTGCAAATTCCAAAGGACAAACGGTTCGGATGTGGCTGATGAACTTGGAGGTGTACTTCACCGTTGCTGGGGTCAACAACGATTGGAATGAAATTGACCTCGTAGCTACGCTTTTCCGTGACACGGCATCAAGTTGGTCGTCTGACCTAAAGGCCATCCAACGGCAGCTGGAGACGAGCAAGGCCTCATGAAAGGCCAGTGACTCCCGTCTCATATCGCCTATCGCACGCGTTCTACCCTTGGAGTAGATCAACCTGCAATGACAAAATGTGCTAACACCACCAACGGACAAGAGCGAATTCTTGTACATAATTCTTGCTCGTTTTGGATGAACGAATGAGAAGTCTGACACTCGGTATAAACTTCAGTGTCTACGTCACTAGTCTAACGTGATAGAGTACACACAAAGATTCCATAAGATCATCATGGAAGCAGACATTGCCCCTGAAGAACTCTATTTTAAGTACGACAACAGCCTCAAATGGAACATTTGGTGAGGGATTGCCATCTTCGACATCGAGAACGACTTACCACGAATAATCGCAGCCGTAGTAAGGACAGTGCCGACCATAATGCTCGGATCCAGGAATCCTATGGCTGGCGACCTCCCAACCACCATTATCATGGGAACACAAAAAGCCAGCCGAGGGACTCCTCGACTATGATGGAAGTGAACGCTGTCGACCAAAGAGACACACACACACCTATTACAACGACGAAAAAGTCGGGCATATCGCTCGAAACTACTGAAGCAAGGTGAAGGCCAAAAGAGGGGGGCAGTTGTAGAAACACGACTCGGGAAACAGCAAAGGGCATGAGTGAAAGGCGCAAATCTTGTCCGAGAGAAGCGACATGCGCCGCATGATCTCCCATTGAACGACTTATGATGCTGTAGAGGATTTCTGAGATCACTAAGTTTATCAAAGGGTACGCGGACGACGAACCGGTGATACCGCAAGAAGTGCAATCCCAAGGTTGGAAAAGTCGCAAAATGGTACTAGCACTATTGGATAGAGCGGTCTCTCACAGCTTTGTAAGCAACCACATGGTTTGAAATCTGGGTTTGCAGACCGAATCAGGGGTGTTTGAAGGAAAAGTGTCGATGGAAGATGAGAGATACGGAGTATACGAGAACCATTGGGACAATTGCAACTAGGAGACTTGCGGGATGTAACAGTCTGGAGGTCATTTCCAATGAGTGATCACAAAAGGATTCTCGGACGCGATTTCCTATACCAGCACAATCGGCAGGTCAACTGGAACAATGGCCACACCTACGTGGAAATGAACAGCGCTAAGAGACAACTTCTATGCCTGGGGCAGAAGACGAGAACGGAAGCAACAAAGGTGGAAGTAGTAGAGGAAACCGTAGCGAACAAGAAGCAAGAACCTGTGCAACCGATACCGTTCAACATGGCCAAGCACTGTATGCCACGAGGGGATCATGAGTGGCTTCTTCATCTCGAGCCGCACCTGGGAGGAGCACGATGGACATCTCAGAAAACTCTCAAAGTGTGACTTTGGTCGTCGTTTGATCGAGCTTTTGGGTCACGTCAGCAAAAGCGGACAGATCACCATGAATCCAAAGAAAATGGCGGCAGTCCCTGATTGGCCGACGCCGCCCAACTTCCCAGACGTTCAAGTTTTCCTTGGCTTCTACAACTACTGCCTGCGTTTTGTCTGGGATTACACACGAGTGTCAGCGCCTCTCTTCGATCTCACTGGAAAATATAATGAGTGGCAATGGGGAGAGAGCGATCAAGCAGAATTCACCACTTTACACAATACTCTGACCTCGTTGCTAGCCCTACGATTAGCCGATCCAATGATCGACTACATCATGGCTACGCACGCCACTGACCAAGCCATTGACGCGGTTCTCCTATAGAATCAAAGCAGCGGAGAGCAACCGGTCGCGTATATGTCGCAAAAGTTGCGCGAACAAGAACTCAAAAACACTATACACGAAAAGGAGATGCTGGCGGTTGTACACGCATTTAAGACGTGGCGGTTCAATCTTGAGTACCGCCGATGCGTCGTAAGCACTGACCATTATGCACTTAAATATTTGAAGACACAACCGAACCTCAGTCAGCGTGAAACCCAATGGATGGCATTTCTTGAATCCGGTTTCGACTACGATATTGAGTATCGGCCGGGCAAAACCAACGCAACATATGCGCTCAGCCGCTGACCAGACCTGATGGCTGAGGCAGTGACACTTCAACTTTAGATTGATCCGTATCTCGAGAATTTATTTACATGTGGCTGCGACCAGCATGGCATATATGACAAGTCAAAGTTCTGGCACGACGCACCCTATGGACGACGACAATTCACTTGCCAGGTGGTTGTACCTCCAAACGAAGAAATCCGCCACATGTTGCTCGAGGAGTGCCGCATAACCAGTCTATGTGGACATCTCCAAGAGGAAAAGACGTTGAAGAAGCTAGCAAAGCACTATCGGTGGGACAAGATGCAAACGGACGTGGCCAACGTTTGCAAATCTTGTGACACGTGTCCGCAAGAAAAATCCCGCCGCACACGGCCACCTAGACTCTGTAGCCGCTCCCTGTTCCGACCGAATAGTGGAAAACAGCTCCATGGACTTCGTCACTGGATTGTAAATCACACTCGAGGAATATGACGTAATCCTCATGGTTGTAGACAGGTTTTCCAAAATGTCCCACTTTTTTTTAACAACAACCACCGTTATCACTGAAAGGACACCAAGACTGTTTCTAAACAACATCGTACGACTACACATCGTGCCAAGAACAATCACAAGTGATTGAGACGGTCAATTTAGTAGCCGTTTTTGGCGCAAATCGATGAATCACTATGACGGTTGGATCTAGATTTCAACGGTGTTCCACCCTCAAACTGTCGTCCAAAACGAGCAAGCCAATCAGACGCTCAAACAACTTCTTTGAAAGTTATGCGAACCACACGGGATGGATTGGGTAGCCAAACTCTCGTCTGCCGAATCGCATATAACATGGATATATATATATATATATATATATATATTGGTTTTTAAGATGGTCCAGGCAGAAAATCCCTCCCACCGGGCTAACATGGATATATCCACCACAACAGGTAAAACTCCGTTCGAAGTGGTGAATGGCAAACTTTCCACCACACCAGTCGGAATTCACCAGCCGGAGCACAATTCCCGCGGTCGACATCCAACGCCGCGATTTCTCCACCATCTTGGATGAAACACGGCAAACGCTCGCGAAGACACAAGTGATGATGAAGCAAGCAGCTGATTGACATCGCAGCGAGGACATATTCGCTGATGGCGATAAGGTTCTCCTAAGTTCTTCAAACATCAAACTACGCGGAGCCGACTGTTCATAAATCAAACTCCGATATTTGGGACCGTTTGAGATCGAGCGCATGCAAACCTTCGTGGTTTCACGGCTTAAACTCCGTGACACTAAATAAGTTCCTGTGATATTCCATACCAGCAGACTAAAGCACTATGAGGACCTCAACAAGAACTTCCCCGGCAGGGATGTGCCTCGGCCTCCTCCTATACAATTAGACAAGGATACGGAGTACGTCATAAAGGAAATCCTCGGCTATTAATGATGTGGCAAAACGACACAATATCTTGTCAAATGGAACAGCTACGACGCCGCGCACAACAGCTGGAAACCCTATGACAACCTCCGCGACGTTGATCATATGAACGACGGATATTACTGACGTCAATGACCTACATCTCTACGCGTGCCGGGACGTCGCGGCTAAAGGGGAGGGGGGTGGGGGGAAATGTGACGTACCAGAGGTACACTAGTCCGTAAAATTTCTGTGTAGGCATTCGTGTCAGTACACAAATAGCCCACTACGCGTCGAGACCCCGATTCTCACTACGATGGTCGAGGGCAATTGGGCCAACTGCCCCCTCCCTACGGTGATCCTCCTCGCACATTCGGACAGCTTTGACCACTTTTGAGAAACACCAATAGAAGTTTCACGGCTTTTCGGTCGACTTCTCGACACATTGAGATTTATAAAGATGCGTCTTGCATCTTCGCTATTGATATTTGAAGCCCCCCGATTCCTTGGTGGAGCTTCTCGATCCGACCACACACGAGGCGATTCCGCACGTGTCGCTCGACGATGGACCTTATGACTCGGACTACGTCATTTGTAACTCGACACTTGTATATACGTGTTCGTTTATTTCTATAATTTTCATCGCACAATGAAGGATAAATTGACCTTGGGGCCCGGGTTCTTCCTTAGTCCCAACGCGAGGACCCGCATTGCCGGATCCATCAGCATCAGATCCCGTGTTCGGGCGGCGGTCAACGAGAGAGCCCGCTAGCTGCCGGCGCGACTCGAGATAGCCGGGCTGCTACCGGGCTGGCCATCTCTGATGACTGCTTGCCGGTATAACGCGCCGGAAATTGGATTTAAAAATTTAGCGACTGTGTTAACCGTGCGGTATGGAAGGATATTAACATGGGAACCTGTTCTGTTGACACGTTTGTTTTTCTGATTATGTCACTTCTGAAAACAAGTTGAATTCTGTTTGTCTAATCGTTCGCTACTTACCTACTTTCCTGGGCGAACGCTGGCCGATGATGTTGCCGACGGGCCCTGAGGTTTTCGAGATAGGCCGACCAGGCCCTCTGGTTGGTCAGATCGGCCGGCAGGGCCGAAGGGTTGGTCAGATGTCGAAACGGGTCCCTGTATCTAACCGCGCAACCAGCCAGGGCTCCGAGGTCGAAGTGCCCCACAATGAATGCTTAGTATAAATTGCCGAAGTGTCCCAAATTCTCAAACCGTGTTCTACCTTGCAAAATATACATGTTCACCATCTACGCTCTGTTCGGCATAACATCCACCCTGAAAAACATTTTCAAAGGAGAAATAAAAAATCAGGAAATAATTCATTCGATTCTCTTCTTCTTTGCACCTCATCCATGTTAAGCATGCACGTTCTTATGGGTGGAGTACTCATTTCCAAAAGGTAAACAAATCTTATCGTTTATGTTCAACATGGGCATTAGTGTAAATTTGAAATTCTTTGAAAAGTTTACTTTTTGGGAGATAAGTTATATGAATATTTCTTATGCACGTAGATAAGTGGAATCAAATTGAAATGTGGAAGAAAATTGGTTAAACAGGAGGATTGTTTTAGAACGTGTTTAGGTGTGTGAAGGATTTCACAAACTAGGCTGCACACGCAAACTGCCGTTGAGAATTTGCCGTTTGCCGTAAGACTCACGTTTCTGCTGTCCAATCGCAGCGCAAACGAATGTCCGAACGATCGGCCTGACAGCCAGGACGTTTACCCGGTTCGCGGCCGGCGATCATGAGGACTGTTTTGCACTAATCCGACTAGTGTCCTAGGAATTATGCTGACCTCCTGATATTGTGTCCGGTCTGTCTCCAAACAAAACTACCGGCCGGTAGCCAGCCATGTCGAGCTCACTGTCGTCGATGCTGTCGAGACTGGCTAGTCTTCGGAGTCTGAGGATTCCCAACGCTTCTGTCCGCCAACCCGGGGTAGGCGTGGGAACGCACGAGTGAACGTGGGACGGCTCACTCAACTGATGATCAGCATAAACATTTACGCGAGATTCTGATCACAGATCGATGAGGAAACAAGGGGGGTTAGCAATCCGAACCCTGCCAATCCGATATGTACCAGGCATTTCGGGGTGTGTTAATGCAACGTTGTGTGGCGTGAATTTGTCACTGCCTTCTGTCAAATGGTTTGCGGCCTTGTCAGAAGAGTTCCTCACAGTCAGCACGGCTCAACACGAGCGGATGACGGGCAAGTCGCCCGGAGGGTGCTGCCGCCTCGTGAAAGACACGACGGCCGAGCAGTCCATCAATCTTGAAAACCTGCCTCGACATCCCTCAGACCTTCGCGGTGTCGAAACGAAAGCAGCTACATTCCTCTTGTCCGTAAAGTATTTTCTTCTCGAAGTGGTCTTAGTGTTGCAACTTGCAAGTGCGTAATTCTTGTGAAGTGAAGTTGAGAAACATGGCGGCCTCTGCCCCCCTGCTCGAGAACGAGCGCACTTTCTATGTCGGAGAGAAGGAGCCCCACACCAAGGAACGCCATCAGATTCCAGTGTCGGTGGAGGCGGAGGATGGGCCGCCCCCTGCCCCCAGACTTCAGCCCTGGAGCACGGGCCTCTTCAACTGCTGCTGCAACGAGCCCGACCACTGCGGCACTGACTGCGAAATCTGTGAGTGAGGCATCATGTGCAGTTGAACCCCCCATTCGCCACGTCGCCGCATCCTTCAAAGCAGATGTGAACCCCGTATTGCTTCCCGACCACGATAGTGAGGGGAACCAGCTTCTTCATACAACGTGATAGGAAAGGGCCGAGCTGTTCTGCAGGCAGTCCGACAGTTTTGGGTGTGGAGTGGATGGCTGTAGGTGTTTGCGCCTTGGCCAGCCCGTCTGTCACTGCCGGCGTGGGAACATGTGCGCGTTTTGTTTTGCATGTTTCAGCTTTCTTCCTCTGCTGCGGACTTTTTCTGATGCTCCCAGTGCCACTTCTGTCGAGGAGTGGGCCTAACTAGTTTCGTCAACAGTCTTTGATCCGTTGCGCACCCTGTTTTGCCTTTTGTGATGGAAATCCATGACTTGCGACCTTTCTGGCGATTGTGAGTGTTGTAGCGCCACTAATGTTTGCGCTGTTCAACATCGTTTGCTTGCCCTGTCTCGCAGGCTGCCTTGGCTTTCTTGTCCCGTGCATTCTACATGGGGGCACGCGCGAACGACTGATGCAGGATACGCGCGAGACAAGCAACCAGTGCCTACTGACCACCGCCCTTGTCGCCCTCTTTGGCGACTGTGGTGGGTCTTGCATCTACAAGTTCTTCACATTTCCGACTCGCGAGACCATTCGTACTCGCTTCGGCCTGAAGGTTGGTGATTCTTGCTGCCGTCCTCTAGCTCCCACCGCAGCAGCGGCCTCTCCTGCTGCCTCTGCTGCTCATCGTCTCCCTGCAGCTACTGCTGTTGCCCAGCTGTGGTTTGACTGCTGATGGTTGCCTCAATCTGTGGATGTGGCTGGTTGCTGCCACTGCATGCTCATACAGAGGTGGTGATGAACCCAGTGGTGAAACCAGTTTCTTGTCTCTTGAAGTCTGCGTATTGACTCAGTGGCATTGAGGAGGGCTATTTTTTGCGATCAGCTTTTGGACTTTTTATGTTTATTACTCAAGAACTGTTTTATTTGCGGGTCATGTTGCTTTTTGTGTGCTTTTTGCACATGTGCAGGGCGATGCTCGTTGTCTGGTGGCATGTGGCAGCAACCTGTGCTGCTCGGAGGCTCCGCAGGAGGAGGATATCAGCCGGGGCTGCAACAAGGCGTGCGACTGCTGTGTGCATGTCTGCTGCCACCGCTTCGCCCTCTGCCAGGAGGCTCGCGAAGTCCGGCGCCGTGTCCTGCACCCTACCGATCTCGCGCGTGCAGAGGCAGCCATTGCCGCAACCAAGGCTCTCGCTGCACCTGCGCAGCAGGTCTTTCAGCCTTGACTGTTTGCTTTATTGCTGGGGGTTGGTTTGTTTGTAGCTTTCACATTTCTTTACCTATGTTAACAACTGACTGTTTTGTGTTACGTATGAGAAACAGAGAATGCATGCTTGTGAACGACCACGTTTGGCAAGTTCTGTATCAGCTTATGCTACTACTAAGTTGTAAATATTCCTGCTGGCAACTAGCTTCCGACAGAATTTACCGCCTCAGAGAAGGGTAGTGACGAGTACAAGTGAAAGGTGCAGACTTCATTGTGAAAGAAGGGAGGAACAAGATGTCATGGGAAGGTGTGCTTTTGCAGCTCTCTTGGCTTTGACTGTGTTCCAAAACGGCTTCTTAAAATATCTGGGCACTGTACACGCAAGAGGTAATGAGAGAATTGTACTTTGACTCTCACAACTTACTAGTCAACACTTGACCCTGCCCTAGCTGCCTACTGCATCAGCGTCAGCATTAGAATTGATGCATTCCCTGCACAATATCCAGAAGGGTCTCAGAGGAGGAGGCATGAGGGTTGTGATATACCCACGTCGCATGACTGCCATGTGGGTCCATTGCCAACTGGGAAATGCGTGAATTGGTTTATTCTTACTGGCATGTGCCATGCCAGTATGATTAGCACTTGTTCTGCCTAAAACGAGCGTTAAGGAGTGCAATGTGAAGCATAATACAGGGCTTGAGGGAAAACACAACTTGGGAGATGAACAGTGATGGTTAATGTGTGGCTCAACACCCTGGTTGTCATGGAACCAAAGCTGAGGAAGGGGAGGGTCCGGACCACCTTATTCAGTGTTGTCTTCACCCCTAGTTTTTATCCATGTCTCACCTGTTGGGGGAACTTCTATCGTTCACTCCTGTTTTTCTTCCTTTTTGGCGACAATGGCTCACGCCTTTTGTGGTAGTAGATTCAGCAGCTCTAAAACACAGTGCTACATCATTCATGCAGTCAATCTTGACAGAGCCAAGTCAATCAAAATGGCACTCGAAGGTGAGGTTGTCCGTCTTCTGACAGCTTCAGCTCTGTTCCTCCCCACGTTCACGTTGTCACATAAGTACCCAGTCCGATGTTTGCTTCAAACACAACATTGTGCTTGGCCCACAACCTGGCGAAATGCAAGAGGGGGACTTAGCAAAGTATCTGTACACCAACTTCTCTTCTTCACCAAATGCCGTCCAGACCAAGCATCCCTATAATCCGAGCTGTGTGATGATGCAACGTTTCTTCACACCAACTTCTCTTCTTAACCAGTTGCCATCCAGACCAAGCATCCCCATAACCCGAGCTGTGTGGTCATGCCAAGACTGAAACCAGTACACCAGCCGAGGAATTTCACGAGGAGAGAAGCGCCAGCTGGTTTTGAAGAATGTGCAAAAGGCTTCAGTTGAGCTTTCCAACTTATGAGGCTGCTTGCCTTTGTAGCATGCCTGGCAGGTCCTGACTCCATCTCAAAAAGCTTAAGCATCATCATCTTCTCTCGTCCATTGTCTTCAGAACCATCCAACTTCCGTTTACGACGGGAAATTCCTCCTTCTGTCCAACGTGCGAAGTCAAGCTGAAACAGAGTCAGCTCTGGACCGGGGATGACACGCTTGCGTTGCGCGGGTTTGAACGAGGATTCCTTGGCTGAAGGGGAGGATAGACCTGGAAGAGCACAAGGCAAGAGAGTCAGGTCGAGGACAAAAACTTTGTGCCTAGATTCTCCGCACTGCGGAGTCCACAGCTTCACTTTGTAGTCGTCCAGCTTGGCAAATTAAAAGAGAACTCACCAAATCGCGGATAAGGCTGCGCAGGGAGGAGCGCGGCTGCTGCTAATGGACTCAGTGGCGTCCTCAGTGACTTCAGTGGCGTCCTCGCAAATGGTATTGAAATGCGACTTGGGCTCGCCGGCTGTGCCAGGCGGCCTTGGCTTACTGCTGTACGTGGTGTGGTGTGCTTGGCGCCCGTTGCTTTTGCGGTATGGAGCAGAGTAGCGGCGGTGGCTTGTGCCATGTCGCTACTTCGTTCAGTTTTGAACTGTTGATACGTAACAGCTTGTACTCGCCCGGGATAGGGACGCTGGGAGGGGGACGAGACCACCTGACACTGACGTCAACGAACGCGCAGATGCGCGAGAGACGAAGTGTAGACGACGGGTATGCAAGGTGGTCAAGTATGCAATAGTATAGGATCTGCGGATGGAGGGAGTGACCAGAGCATTTATCGGTTGGGGTGTGTGTGACGGCATACGGCCAGCTTCCCTTTGCACTCTGCAGATGCATTTTGGTCCTTTCGATGTAGCCGTGCGACGGCGTGCGCGCGGTATGTGGACCAGTTCCAGACTTGCCATGATGATGTCAAGCAGACGTTCGTGAAGCCCCTCACAACGCGCGTGGGATCGCCGTTTGGTGTCATGCTGGAGTTCTTGCGTCAGCGAGCGATGAGCTCATGCCTCTCGGCACGGTGCACGTATTGTGTCGCGATAACGTCATCATATCGAGGTGACGCACGCTGCGCAGCGATCCCAGTAGTAAGTTATACACTTCGGGGGGGTGACCATATACCCATCGATTTCCCGATAGATCCACCATATCCAGGAATCGCTCTATAATTCCCCATACCCATACAGCGAGAACTTTTGTCTCCCATACCACGGGTTCGCTCGTTTTTTACCCCCATGTCCATCGTCTTTTTAAAAATAATGCAATTTCCACAACATTTCAATTTAACAACCATATTTCCACACCGAAGTGCGCGCTGTCATGCACTCATTATGAACGGAACCCAGCCGTATTGGCGGTTATGCGGTGCGCCTCCGACAGAAGGCAATTTCACCTGAGAATTATACCACAATGGTACAGGCGACTTCCTCTGAATACGGACAACACCGATTGTGTCGACATGAGGTTGTCTGTGCTCGCGAGACATACGGGCAACATCCTTTCGGGGTAGGTGGGGGGTTTGTATTGCATATGAAAGCACAATCTCGCAAGCTTCGATTCCAACCCGCTTGTATATGCCGCGAAACGTCGCAATGACTGGACTACAATGCTTTTGACGAACGACGCTGACAAGCGTGGATGGTCGTTTCATTGTCTACTGCTGACTATTGCGATTGGTCGTTTCATCGCCCACCGCCACGAACAAGACGCATTGCTGCGTACCCTTGCTGACTGCGTCAAAGGACCTCAGTTGAACGTAAAAACCCGCGGCTTTCACCGATCACTTAGCGGTTGTTCGCGTATCTTGCGCGATAGGGTCCTAGTTGTCCACTATGGACATGGACCGGATGTCCGTAGATCGGCCACTCCCTCCTATGCTGTAACGGGCCGAGTCTCCAGCTCCTGCTCTAAATTCGTCGTCGGAGTTCGCAGAATGGCGTTCTCAGTCCACGTCAGGGGTTTACCCCCTTCGCAGGACTGAGGGGCAATCGTCATCAACGACCCAGAGCAGGGAGACTCGAATATTTTGAGTCTCTGGAGGCCCATTTCCATTTTTAACCAAACCCCTGGTTTTGGGACCCAATCCGGGGGTTTTTACCTCGAAATCCTATGCTCGCACGAGTTATTTCGTTTATTTTATGTCGAAGTTTGTCGTAAACGAACTTCGATTTACGTTTTGCCTTTCTGGCGCGAAATTGTCGCGTGCGAGGCACGCTGGCGATTTCGCGCCAGCTCTCTCGACCTCACCTCGCTCCCCCTATCCCTCGTCCTCGCTTGCTCGTTTGCAAGGAGGGCGAGGGGGGGCGAGGGCACGAGGCCACGAGGCCTTGCCCTTGAGGCCCTCGTGGCCCCTCAGCTGCCGATCGGGCTGAGGCCGCGATCGGCGGCTGACGGCTGGCCGGCCGGTGGCCGGCCGTTCGCTTGGCCGGCCGTCCAGCCGGCCGGCAGCGAGCTGGCCGGCGGCCAGCGAAGTGCTAGCCGCCGGCAGGCCCTCATTGACGCGAGGGATGGTGTGCAACCACCCCTCGCTTCAGCAAGGAGGGAGGGCCAAACCGGCCCTCCCGCTACATTCCTCCCCACTTATTATGAACCATCCCGGTTCATGAAGAACAAGTAGGATTGTCAGTCAGTGAGTCATCAACATTGTGAAAGAAAATGAATAATTTCAATCACCAGCTAAACATGAACACGTGCATGACACTTAGACCTAAGCTGCAGCTTGTAGGTCTGCACGGCTAGCGGCCTCCCCCCTTTAGGCTAGAGCGTCCGCGCGACAACCATGTTGGGCGTCCCCAACCTCCTATGGTCGCAATCCATGAATGCTGCCCTGTGGGAATGTTGTTCACTTTTTTCGCGTTCAGGTGGTACCTCCTGCCACGCGTCGATCTGTGCGAGCTGCAAGCTTGCTCCAGTACTCGTTGACCACCTCTGTCGGCAACCGAGATTCGGGTTCCCCTGAATTATGTTCAGGTCCACCACCAGCCCAATGAACGAGGTACTCCCTGACAACGCGCGACCGAAGAGTACGTTCTCTGTGCTGGAGAAGGCGAAGGACCTCGTATTGGCCATCGGCAGCCAGGACTGCTGGCGGTGGCTGAACGGTTCCTTTTGCCGTGTATGGAGCCAGCATGCTCACATGAAACACGTCATGTATCTTCATACTCGGCAGAAGTAGCAATCGGTATGCCATTGGCCCGATGCGTGCAAAAATGGGAAACATCACAATCCACTTCTGTAGACGTTTTCTTGCTTCTGGCGACTTCAACCAAAGGTTTTTAGTGCTAAGCAGCACTTTGTCACCGATGTCAAACAAAACCTCCCAGTGACCTTTGTCGGCATATGTCTTTTGTCGCTGCCAAGCTGCTTGAAGGTGACACTTCGCCTCCTGTAACAAGGAGTCTATGCGCTCGGCAAAGGCTTGAGCAGAAGGAACCTGCCCTCCTGTACTCCCACTCTTCACCAATGAAGAGGGTACCACTGGATGCCGACCACTGTTCAACACGAACGTTGTGAACTGTGTGGACTAATTCACAGAGTTGTTCACTACAAATTCTGCCGGTGCTAGGAATTCGTCCCAATCATGCATGGCAGGGTCCACGTACATGCGGAGCATCTTCTCTAGAGTGCGATTCATGCGCTCTGTTTGTCCGTCAGTTTGAGGGTGAAATGCTGTCGACATTTGCAACTCAATGTCGAAGTATTCGTGCATCTTTTGCCAGAACTTACTAGCAAATTTTTGATCTCGATCGGAGATAATACGCAACGACAAGCCGTGGTACTTTACGACACCCTCAAAGAAGAGACGAGTGGTCTCTTCTGCGTTCACGTCAGTGGTTGTAGGAATGAAGTGTGTCATCTTCATCAAAAGATCCACAACCACTAGTATTGCATCATGGCCACATGCTGTGTCCGGAAGACCAGTAATGAAGTTCATGCTGATGCAGTCCCATGGAGTCCCAGGAATGGGAAGCTGTTGGAGGAGTCTAGCAGGCTTCTTGTTACTAGCCTTATTCCGAAGACATGGGTCGCATGTCATGCAATACTTACGGACATCGACACTCCACCCTGGCCACCAATAGTGGTCCGAGAGTGCCTGTCTGGTCTTTCGGGGTCCCACATGACCTGCGACCGGCGGGTCGTGGAATGGGGAGATAACCTTTGCTCGAAGGTCTCCCGAGTTTGGCACAACAACTTGTTCTCCGTGCCAGAAGATTCCTGCAGCCTCCACCAAACCGTACTTGTCCAGATTTCGAGAGTCTTGAAACCAAGAATCCACACAGTATCCCATCCGGATCCTGTTTACAATGCCGTTGTAATGGATAATCTCTCGTGGTGGTTGCCGCAGAGGTGCAATGGGATCTGGTGGTTGTACTGTTGCTGTTGCAATGGCCATAAAGCACCCACTGACCTTGGTGGTTGCTTTAATTTCCAGAGGCTGTCGGCTTAGTGGATCGGCCACATTGATGCATCCTGGCCGATATTCCTATGTGAACGAGAATCGACTCAGGTATTCGCTCCAACGCCCCTGTCGTCTTGACAGGTTCGGTTGCGTTTGGAAAAACACCAATGGATTATGGTCGGTCACGACCGTCACACCCCCTTCAGAACCCTCGAGGTAGCAACGCCATATTTTCAAAGCGTGTACTACCGCAAGGAGCTCTTGATCCCCAGTCGTGTACCGCGTTTCCGTGGGGATGAGCTTCTGGCTCTCATACACAACTGGGTGACCGTTCTGCATGAGGACGGCTCCAAGTCCTACTACTGACGCATCACATCGAACCTCCCACGGTTGCGATGGATCCGGAAGAGCTAAGACGGGCACCGTGGATAGAAGCTCTTTGACTTTGAGAAAAGCATTCTCGCAATCAGATGTCCATTCCCAACACATGTCTTTTCGCGTAAGCCTGGTTAGCGGTGCTACCAGGGTCGAATACCCTTGCATAAACTGTCGAAAGTAGTTTCCAAGGCCGAGGAAAGACCGAATCTGTCCAACATTTTTAGGGCGTGGCCAGTCCACAACGGCTTGGACTTTTCGTGGGTCGACACGGATGCCGTCCGACGATGTGTCCAAGGTATTTGAGGTCATCTTGTGCAATCTTGCACTTGCTCAATTTCGCATAGAACTTCTGTTCCCGAAGGATTGCGAGAACTTCGCGCATATGTTCTATGTGCTCTTCCATTGATTTGGAGAAAACCAGGATGTCATCCAGGTAAACCAAGACAAACTGTCCGAGTTGCTTGGTGAACGTTCGGTTCATTTCTCCTTGGAAGGTTACTGGGGCATTTGTAAGCCCGAAGCATAACACTCGGAACTGATAGTGTCCCATGTGCGTTCGAAACGCGGTTTTTGGGCACATCAACTTCCGTGATGCAGATTTGATGGTACCCTTGAGACAAATCCAACGGCGAAAATACTTTTGCGCCTTGGAGTTGGTCAAAAAGGTCCTCAATCCACAGTAAGGAGAATCGATTTTTCACCGTCAACTTGTTCAACGCCCGGTAATCCACGCACATGCGTAAACCACCGTCCTTCTTGTTCACAAAAAGGATCGGCGCACCGTACGGTGAGCTACTGGGCTCGATCCACCCTTTTGCAAGGTACTATTTGATTTGGCGTTTGGCCTCTCGCCTTTCTGCTGGACTAAGGCGATACATGGGTCTGAACGGAGGAGTTGCCTCCGGTTGCAGCGGAATCGTGTGGCCCATGTGTCTTTCTGATGGAAGCGCAGCCGGTGGGTCTTGGAATACATCCGAGAACTCCGCCAATAGAGATTTGATCTCTTGTGGCGTGTCTTCCTTCACGTCGTCCTCCACTTTCTGTAGCTGAGCCAAGAAGTATCGATAACCTTGTCGAATACGTCTCTTGACCTGCAATGCAGACAAACTGGCATGGACTTTGAGTCGGGTCGGTGATAATTCCGTACTCGAAATCAACGTAAAACAGGGTTGTCCTTTTCAGAGGATCAAACGCTTTGATTCAAAGCACATTAGAGCCTTGTTGTCACGGAGCCAGGGATCGCCTAGCACCACTTCAAACGGGTCAAGAAGGTTGAGTACCTTCAACGTGAAACTCTGTTTGTACCCTTGAATACAAATTTTTGCTTTACAAGTACCGATCACGGATACCATATGGTTGTCACCGACATCAACTGCGCCATTCGATGGCTCGTACTTCAGGCCAACCTGTCGGGTGAAGCCAAGGCTAACAAAAGAGTCGTCTCGTCCAGTGTCAGCGAGTACGTTCACGGGAGCACCAGCTAGGTGTCCTTTCAACTGCATCGTCATGTTGCCTCCACTCTTCGGAGTGAACAGACTTGATGACGGCAAGCCGAGTTTGTGATAAATACGGAATCTGTACGACGGGTGCCGCAACTCCCATGATTCACCCACTCGAGTCCACATCTTGTGGGCATGTGTGAATTTGGCTAGCACCTTCCAGTCTTTAAGTTTGACTGGGTTGAAATTGTCAACTAAAGGTACTGCGAACGTGATTGAACTCATTGCTTTGAGGGTATTTGCTTCAATTACTGTATCACACAACTCTTGCACAGTGGTCGGTGTCGCCACCACTAAGCATATACGATCATGCATCTCATCCGGAGATGCAAGGTTTAGCGGGCAATGTCGGTCAGCAAGTGTAGAATGCGGTTCAACAAGAGGAGAGAAGAAAATAGAGAAATTTGAACTCGTCAAAAACTCAAATTGTTTAACATCCGCATCTGAAAAAATGAACCCACACTCGTGATCCAGTTTTACCCCTGAGTGTTCCACACTAACATCACTCAGGGGTGGAGAAAACCCGCCCCACGGCCTTGTCCGTTACCACGGCCGGGCCCATTACCACGACCGCGACCCTGTCCACGGCCCTGTCCACGGCCTCCTGCTGCACCATCCCCACGAGGTGCTGCTCATGCAGCTAACGCCGCGACCTCTTGTCCACCACCAGCAGCCTCAGGGCACTGAGCCCTAAAGTGGCCCGGCTGCATGCAGTTGTGGCAGAGCCCTTCGCGGAAGGCTGCGTTACGACGCTCACGCGCCGCCTGCAGCTCGTCATTCTCGCGTCTGCGCTTGTTGTTGGGACCCTTGTGTCCACCAGCCTTCTTGGCTGGAGGGTTTGTAGGCTGCTTGCCCTTGGCCCCGCCTCGCTGTCGAGCTGAACCACCAGCCCCTGGAGCGTCCACGTGCATGTCGCGGCCTTGCTGTACATGCACGTTCGGCTGTGCATCAGAGTAGTGCTTCGGGTGAAGCTTTCGGCTTCCTCCACGAGTGCGGTGATCTCGCTCAAGTAGGATTCGAGCGAGCTGTCCAACTGCATGAAGTCCTTGATCTTGTGGAAGGCGCACTTCGCCTCCTCACATTGGGTGCACTTCTTGCGCATAATCGCACAGAAGGCATCCACGGCATGGGCTGCACTCAAGGTGCGTCTGCTGTACACTCCACTCCTTGACCACATACTTGAAGAGTTTGTCTTCAAGTCGCGTCGTGGCAAGGTCGCCCCACTGGCTGAGTGGAGCCTTGTGGACACGTAGAACGTGCTCCATGCGATTCAGCCAGTCGGTCAGCTTCACGCCCTTCCGGAAGATCTCCACATTGTGGAGGAAGGACATGTTCATGAACGGCCCTGAAGTCGTCGAGGTAGGAAAATCGTCGCTGCCACTGGTAGTGGCATCCGCAGCTGCGGCACGCTGCGCTTGCTGCTACATTTCCACCTGGGTCACGCTCCGTAATGCCTTGTCGAGGTCGTTGCATCGGCGGCTTGCCTCATGGGCGGCCAGGCGCTGTAGCTGGCGATCACGGTCGAGGTCCGTGATGCTCTGCCCGACATGGGCCAGCAGGTTGGCGAACGCGAAATTGAGCTCTGATGTCGTTAGAGCATTGGCGATAGCCTCTAGGGCCTCGTGTTGTCCGTGCACCCTTACCCTTTTCAGGAGGATACGGTTCGCGTACACGCCTCCAAGGAGTCCCACCTTTTGGAGGAGACTGTCGTCGGCAACGACGCTTGAGTGGGCATTGCCCTGTCCCATTGTGGCCACATCGTAAGAAGGGGGTCCGCCCCCATTCCCTTGGTGGTGCCGTATCTCCACCGTCGGTGGTGGTCTTGAGTTGGCCTGCCACCTCAGCAGCAAACTCCGCAAGCCTACAACGGCCATCGGGAATTGCCTTTGCGGGGTCGTCGTCCGGCTCATTCTTACGGGAACTTCCCGAGTGACTGCTTTCAGCGCCCTTGCTGCTGTTGGCAGTCTCGCTGCCGTCGGCAACTTCAGGCGATGCGGCGGGCGCCTTATCCTTATCGAGGAATCGGCTCGAGTTTGCCGCACGACGATGGTGATGGTCACAATCCTCGTCGCCTTCGCCATCGTCGGCGTCGTGCTCGTCATCGGGGTCCTCCTCCGGAAGATCCTCCTCCATCGCGTCGTCCGTCGCATGGGGGTCGCCCATGTGCACGACAACGTGCTCGTCGAGCACCTTTACGGCCTCCACATGCTTCTCGGTGTCGCCGAGGTTGGCGATGGTTGCCTTAGGAGCAACGGTTGCTTTCGGCGGTACGGTTGCGTAAGGCGGTACGGTCGCCTTAGGCGGTACCGTTGCCTTTGGGTTGGCAACCGTGCTCGCGACGGCGGCTCCCAAAACTTGGATTCCGTCAAGGACGTGTGGTGAGAACGTCACCACCTTGCCCTTGTTGGCCTTAGACGGTCCGGCACTTGCCATCTCGTCGCTCGTGCAACTAGCACGTGAAGATCGTTATGAGGATCACCCCACAACGTTAAGGAGGAATTGCCTCCTACAAACTCCTTGCTCTCACAATCGGTGAAGCACTTATACATTCAATTTCTATTTTCCTAGGCCGCCACGTCAGCACAAGGTCGTGGTTTTTGGAACTAGACTTCGTAAGCCGTGACTCACGCCGATTGGCAAGGACTAGTACCTAGGAAAACATAAATCTAGAAGACAATGGAATGAGGAGGAATGTGAGTGCCGCTCACAAAACAAGAGCGAAGAGTGCCAAGGAGAATTCTAACAATTCCTACCAAGCCTTCCACTCTTTCTTCTACTTCTTGTCTTCCTCTTGTCTTCTTGTCTTCCTTGGTCTTCTCGTCACGCTTCTTGACGCCTCTCGAGTTCTTGGGCGACGTCTCCCTTGAGCTGGCGGCGTTGGCGAGCCGCCAAGAATGTTCAAGGTGTCACCTTCCTTCTTTTTAGGGTGCTCTCAGGCCGTGAGAGTCCCTAAGCTTGGAAAGGGACGCTGTCCCAATTTTTGGATGAAGGGATTTTGAAGGAGCCTTGAAAATGGGAAGGATTTTGTGGATTTTGAGGGTGGGAACTCCCCACCCCGTCCCACAAAAATCCTTCTAGCCCTCTGGAAGTAAAGAGAGGCTGGAAGGAAGAGTCTCCACAAGTAGAGCTCTTTTCAAGCTCTCATATGCACTTTACAGCGCTTCAATCCGTGTAGTGTAGATGCCGTAGTCCCTTCTGGCGTTTCTACTGCTGCTTGTAGCTGCCGGCGACGTTTTATATGTGACGTAGCCGCCGTTTCCGTCAAACCCTTAGTCGCGAGGGTCGTCTGGCTCTGAGAACCACTGTAACGGGCTGAGTCTACAGCTCCTGCTCTAAAGTCATCGTCGGAGTTCGCACAATGGCGTTCTCAGTCCACGTCAGGGATTTACCCCCTTCGCAGGACTGAAGGGCAATCATCATCAACGACCCAAAGAAGGGAGACTCGAATATTTCGAGTCTCCAGAGGCCCATTTCCGTTCTTAAGCAAACCCCTGGTTTTGGGACCCAAAGCGGGGGTTTTTACCTGGAACTCGTTTGTTCGCACGAGTTATTTCGTTTATTTTATGTCAAAGTTCGTCGTAAACGAACTTCAATTTACATTTTGCCGTTCTGGCGCGAAATCGTCGTGTGCGAGGCACGCTGGCAATTTCGCGCCAGCTCTCTCGACCTCACCCTCGCTCCCCCTATCCCTCGTCCTCACTTGCTCGTTTGCAAGGAGGGCAAGGGGGGGCGAGGGCACGAGGCCACAAGGCCTCGCCCTCGAGGCCCTCGTGGTCCCTAAGCTGCCGATCGGGCTGAGGCCGCGATCGGCGGCTTGCGGCTGGCCGGCCGGTGGCCGGCCGGTCGCTTGGCTGGCCGCCGGCCGTCCAGCCGGCCAGTTGCGAGCTGGCCGGCGGCCAGCAAAGTGCTGGCCACCGGCCAGTCCTCGCTGACGCGAGGGGTGGTGTGCAACCACCCCTCGCTTCAGCGAGGAGGGAGGGCCGAACCGGCCCTCCTGCTACACATGCTCGGCTGGGGTGACATTGAACACAGTCGTCGTGGTCCATGGGGTGTGGACATTCCTGTTCCAACCAAACCAACATGTGACGAGGCCGAGGTTGCATGGCGCAACGTGAAGGCTGTTTGGGACGCCATGTATGACCATGAGCCTCCTAGTCATCACACCATGTGTTGGATTGTGGGTATGCGGGCTCCAACCAGCTGTCCAGTGTACGCGAAAAGTGATTGGCAGCCGTGGGTGCAGATGCATCCATCACATTGTCGCGTATGTGATCCCATGGTTCTATTGTCATTGATCTTTTGCTTTTTATAACTGGATGCCCAAATGCGTTCACTGCTTATGCGCCTTCTCAGAGTCCATCCGCAACACATACTATGTTCATATGAGTACATGTTTGTTATTGCACATCTGTCTTCCATTTTGTTTGGGTAATGTTACGCATGTATTGGTGCGTTGTGTTGGGTACACGATTAATATAGTATTGGGTTTATTGACAACAACCCCACTGCACCTATCACACAGAGCACCAATGACTAGCACATCCTGGCCTTTTCAAATGCATCATTGTGACTATCACTTGCATATTTGTCATTGAAAATGTACAACCATTCCCGTGCTCCAGCGCACTTAGTGTGCACAGCCTTTGATGAATGGACCTGGCTGTCCACTGACCAACCATCGCTGGACCGTAGGTGGCAAAGAATGGATCCAGGCCATGACCTCACAGGCAGGACACAAGTTGTTTGTCATACAGCAACCATCAGGGTAGAAGTAAACAAACTGCACATCGTCTTCTGTATCCGATAGCGTAGAGTAAGCGTCCTCTACGTCACAGTCCTCCACGTCATAAAAGACATCCTCCTGTTCCTCCTCACACGCACTGTCTAATTTTTGACACGCTCCATGTTGACAAGGACACATGTACATCTTCACAATATGAACTGGCCTTGTGTCCAATCCTTCCATGTCATGAGGATGTATGTCGCACCGGCTCAAGCCAGGAAAGAAGTCACCGAATCCATGGTTTTCTATGCCGGTGTGCTGGTGAGTACACTAAAGTGAAGATGTGTTGAAGAGAATGAACCACAGGGCAATCCACGTCCTTTAACATAGATTTAACAGACTCGTTTCGTTCATTTCCTCCAGCGCAACGCCATGTTTTAGTATTGTGATTATGTGTACTGTTTGCACTCACTTAAGCAAAAGTTTAACACTTCTTCACAATAGATTATGGATCATGGAGAATTCTATTCAAAACTTGCAAAAACACTCTGGCTTTCATCACCCCATCAGAAGCACCCTACCCCACATGCACTGCCCCCATAGTTTTGCTGGCCCTGCAAGAGTCCTTCTGGTCAAAACCTAGGCCCTCTGACAACCCTTGTAGACCCAGTGGAGGAGGTAAGGCAAGTTCCTCCTCTTCCATTTTGGTCCTTCCAGGTTGTGACCACGTGTGCTTCAACCCTAAACCATCTTGCCCATGACCTGTAATACACACATGGCGGTAGGAGTGAAGGAATTAGTAACCCTGAAGATGTCAGAGATGAAGAGCACCAATGAGCACGTTTTACAACAACATGGCAAACATACCTTTTAGAAGACATCGGGCTCGTGATCCCACTCCTCTGCACACTCCTCCCACCCATCCATGACACATGCTTGTTGCTGTTCACGAAATGTTCTTGCCTCCCACTCCCTCTGTTGCCGCGAGTCAGTGAAGTGGTCGCTGTCCTCGGGCTCCTCATCATCTGATTCACTCAAAACGTGCCGTTCAGGGTCGTAGATCTCTTCCTGAGCGGAGTCATAGCCTGCTGCCTCGGGGTCGTACTCAGTGTCGTCAGTTGCGCGACTCGCCGGTCCTGTTGCCCTTGCAGTTGCCGCAACGACTGCAGAGGCTACACCAACAACTCTGTTTTTTGTTTCACAGGTGGTGCTGCGCCCCGCCTGCCCCGCCCATCCCCAGCTTGCGCCAATCCCTAACACGCTGGTCCCTGGACTGTCGTCAGAAAGGAGGAAAATGGTCTGTGATGCTGTGCCTGCAGCACGTGAACCAGCTGCGGTGTTGCTGGGTGTACCTGTGGCAGCAGCAACAACTTCTGCTGCAGCTGCCGTAGCTTCTTTCTCTGCTTGGGTCTCAGCTGGAGGCCACCTACCAGCATAGGCCTCTGCCCTCACGGCATCTTCTGCGTGTTGTAGCCAACGTTTCAGAGCATTGGCTGCTGCCTCAGCTGTAGGAGTCACAGCAGGCTCGTTCGTACACTTCTTCTTCGTGTGTCCCTTCTGGCCGCACCGGGGGTAGATGTAGTTTTTGCGAAGCTTGTCCTCGCGGTCCCACCGAGCACTCTTAGGCCACCCTGCTCCATGTTTAGGTCCTGGCTCCTGCCACAGCACACCCTCCGGGACTTTGAGCGACGCTGGGTTGACGCCAGGCATGGGGAAGTTGTAGGTGCGCCTGTATGCCATGCGTGTTAGACCAGCGTCGCATAGTGTCTCGGCTTGCTCCCCACAGCCGATGACGAACGCGCATCCATGCGCACACGGCTGCCCCCACTCCTTCCATGCACCGCAAGTGCACGTCCGGTCCTGCACGTTCACCATACGCGTTCTGTTGCTGGGCCCCGTCACGCTGCAATTCTGGGGCCCTTCCTTGACAACGTCGTAATTGTGCGCAAGGACGCCGCTGTTGAGGAGTCGCTTTGCCGGTGTTGGCGCAAGTTGACCCTCGCACAATTTGCTGAGTTTGCGCCTGTCTGCAAGCAAGCGCTGCACCCATGTGAACAAAGACACGAAGCAGTAGAGGGGAAACAGTTTCCTGCACTCAACGATGCGGGCATTCAAAGACTCCGTCGCGTTCGAGGTGGTGTGTCCACCATGGCCGAGTGGACAGTACAGCCGGGCCCAGTGCTCCTTCGGGATGCCGCCCACCCCGTCTGCTCCAAGGAGGTACACTGCAGCGCGGGAGTTGAAGGCACGCAGTTGTTCTTCACACCTCCTCCATTCTGCGGGTGTGAGCACATGTTCCAGCCACCAAAACCAGTACCCAGCTTGCTTCCCAAACTTTTGCCTTATATTCTGTCGCAAGTGGTAGCAACAGTAGGTGTGATGCGCCCCGGGCAGCTCCTTCTCCACGGAATTCAACAAACCTTTGTCACGGTCAGAAATGACGACTGTGCCCTTCTCTGCCGTTGTTGGATACGCGATCGCCAGCTACTCTAAAAATCACTTCCAGTTCTCTTCATTCTCCCCCTGTACCATGGCCCACGCCATCGACACAGCGTTGTCGTTGGCGTAAAAAAACTGACAGATGAGGAGCACCTGAGGAGCCCATTCTTGAGATGTGTGCCGTCCATCGTGAGGATTCGGCGTGCGTGCTGGAACCCGAGGAAAGTAGCACCTCGGGCGACAAACGCCCTGATGTTCACGCCCTCCTTGGTCACCTTCGCGACTGCATACGTGTTCTGGTGCACACGCTTCAGCTGTAGAGCACATGACACAATATGTAAGAAAGTCGAGGCATACATGGAAGAAATTGCTGCACTGGAAAAGTGAACAGGACGTACCTCTTCACAGTACAGTGGGAAAAGACTGCATGACAAGCCTTTGGGGCCGATGATGTTTTCCTGTGCCTTACTCTTCGCCCAGTACATCGTGTTCTTGTCGACCGTTTTGCCCGTGGCTTTGCGAACAACGGCAGCCAACATCTTCATGTCAGCTGTGGGGTTCCGCTTCAGCGTCGACTCCATCTGCCGCGCCACCCACTTCACAGTCTTCGCCGGGTCTCCGCGACCAACACCCGGGACATACTTGTGCCCGTCGACAAACCCGTCCACCACGACACCAACGTCATTTGGCTCCACATGGACACGGAGTAGCCACGGGCAATCTTTCTCCTTGAACTGCCCACACCGTACAGTGAACCGCCTCTTCTCACTGCGCAGCCACCGAATAGTCATTCTGTTGGTGATGGCGTAGTCATCCACTGCTGCGCGTGCCTCAGCTATGTTTCGGAACGACATCCTAGTGGGAAAAGTAGGCTCTACCTTTCTGCGCTTTGGGGCCTGACCAGACGCCTCATCGTCCGAGGACACTGCACCAGAAACATGGACATGGCACGATTGAAGGGACAGATGGATAACCTTACATTCTTCACACAAGGGGAAAACGGGGCAGAATTTGTACCATCAACATGATTCGGGCGAGACAGCCTCAGTGATTCTCTTGCTTGTTCGGGCGAAATGAGGAGCACCTCAGCACGTTGCTCATGCTCAAAGTGCTTGCCGTACACGAGGTTTCGAGTGGATGGGGTTTGGGGCACAAGACCTGGCTCGTTGAGCTACGGGCGTGAGAGACCACGACGTTCAGGGACCAGAGGAGCGTCGTCTGACCTACGCCTACGGGACGCAGCCCACTGCAACTGGGCAGCCATCTTGGATGACCTGGGTACAATACATGTAAAACTGAAATTAAATACACTACATACCCAGGCTCACCGGGCTCAGAGGCGTCAACAAGCGCATCCATGGCGCGCGACAGCCGTGCGTGGTGGGTGTTTGACGAGCATGACGGAGCCTTGGACCCTACTATCGACAGCGGTCGAGAGTAGGGTCCAAAGCGGGACCACCAGACTCCCTGGACAGGACGCTGGAAGGCGATAGTCTCCCCGCCAATCCTTCACGCGTCTTGTGCATGATAGACAAAATAGACATAGTGGCACGGGTCCGTGGGGATTCGCCGTGCGTCCTCGTACATACACGTTATCCGACCCGATGAGTCTCATTACCTTGCCTCGATTCGGCGCATGGAACGTCGCGAAAGCGACGACTTGTGAACGGTGGACAGGCTGGCGGTTACTGACAGTGACGGCCTGCTGGCTGACGTTGCATGCTGTGGTTTACCGCTGAGAGTGCCGAATTGAAGGATGGGTTTTGTCAAAGGAAGATTAGCCCTTGGTGAATACCGTTTACACAAACAGGAAGTCCAACAAGTTTCCTTTGCATAAATGTTAACCCCCCATAATACACTGGGCATAGGGAGGGGTCGCTGACATATTACGCCATGCTCCCGACACTATTGGACAGTCTCAATTTTGGGCGACAAATGGTCGTTGATCCCCACCCGGCCATTGAAGAACAACGGACAGTCAAGTTTTGCAGATTCACCAACTTACAGTTTTAATGAAATATTAAATACCCCATGTCCACCCCCGTGAAAAAAGTACGCCATACCGGTATGGCGTACTAATAAGGCCCGATGTGGACATGGCGCTGTTAACGATGCCTACGCCGGGTATGGGGTTCCTAATTTTTAACTACGTGGATATGGGGGACGTAAAATTCCGCATTTGGATATGGGAGGGTCCGCCCTTCGGGAATGCGGATATGCGGGCTATTTCGCCCTATACACTTTGAGGGTCCCGAACCCGAACATCTTCTAGCGTCAGGTCCACTCGCTACACAGAACACCCCGAGCACCCGTCCCCGGAGTTTCAGTTCATACGCTAAAAATTTGATTCACTGAACTGCCTACCATGCTTCCACATTTCCCAAAATCTCGAATCATGTGCATGTTACGTCCCTGAAGTACGAAGGAACCGCCTAGAAGCTTTGTAATGGTCTTGTCCCTGATTTGGCACCATTTCCAATAAGCACTAGCTTATAAGGTAGGTGCAATAATCTAAGGTGCTAAGGTAGGCGCTTCTAAGGTTTTGGTTAGGAGACAAGAACATAGAAATATAGGCTTTTAAGAGCTTAGATTACACAAAGAAATTACAAATCACAAGCTAACAACATAAGAACGACAGCAACGCATGGTCCATGAAGCACGCGGCAGGTCAGTTTGACCTAAAACCGACAAAAAACATTTGATTGGCTCCAAATCAGCGCACAAGCATCTGAACCAAACACCTTATGAGCCTACAGATGTAGAAACTCAAGCGAGACGTTATGATTGCAAATATATCTTATTCTGGCATCGATCGACAAACAACCTACGTGAAAATCAATGCAAGTTAGGCTCAGAGAAGGGCTAACAAGAAAGCCCGAGATTTTTCAGCAAATCCCGAAATTTTGACAAAAAAGGGCACTGTGGCCTAGTAGTTATAGTGGACTCTGTGACAGCTGTTCTAAACTTGCGAGTGGGTGAGTCACCACACGACAACGCTCTAGGGCTAGCTAGCTCCGCATAAAGGATTTAGACAAGTATGGACATCGCCAAGTGGTTACAATGAGTTGTATGTACCGATAGAAATGGTTCACATCATCGCATACCCCGATGACCTAATGGTACGCATGCCCATGCACGTGTAGAGATTACACCAGTGCGTAATGAGATGCTGAACACTGCATTTGTACACATCCGACTCTCAGCCACACTCAAGCAAGGAGCGAAGCCTGTCAGGAAAAATTTCCATCGCAAACTTTCCATGCACCATTGCCTTGGTGAAGATGTCAGCTTGTTGTAGGCATGTCACAAACCGCATAACAAAGATCACATGTTGTTTTTCCAAATCTTGCACAAGATAATGCTTAAACGGAGTGTGCATTGCGCATGCATGAAACACACATGAGTTCACTACAATGGCAAGAGCCATCCGCCTCTCACAATGCAGAAGGATGGAAAGCACCGACAAATACAACTAACGGAACAATTCTTGTATTAAAATGTTTGTGGTCAGCGTCGACTCATCACACCTACAATATCCTCTTTTCTTGCTCTACATACATGCTATCCCATGCGTGTATAGGAGATTCAGTGCTGTGACTAAGCTCGATCTCAACCCCACAAGATGGGAGCCATCAATGTGATGCTCGTACTCAGTGTCAACAGCAACACACAATTACAATATGATCGATGGTCACTTCATCCTTGTTTGACATGATTCTCAGTGTTAATTTTTCTCGTGGGGAGCTCTAGCCCTTTGACACTTCAGAATCCGATGGTTTTTCCGGGACTTGCTAATGGGTTGCTGAGGGAGTCTCACTTCGACACTTGGTGCTGATCCTTATGGACCACGTGGCTGGATTCATTTCCATGCCATGGTGAGCAGCCGTCCTTGGTATTCATCAAGAGGTCGGGCTCGATCCCAAATGTTGGTGTGATCTCCGTGTGCATGATGCACGTCCAAGAGCCATGCCTATATTTTGTGTGCCTCTTTCCCTTCCCTCACCTCTTGTTATCTCTAATCTTGTGCACATGGCAACCTAACTGTCCCCGAACACATGCAGCTCTTGTAGTGCTACCTATATCACATCAACACCACTGCTGTTACATGCATGATTGCTGCGCGTGCTGCTGTGACTGCTCTCGACTCTGACACATTTCCGACACCGTGTTTAGTGTCTGGCTTGGTTGTGCTGAAGGGAAAATGTATTCATCTCCCTTTACCACACCTAACTCAGTGACGTCTCACCCCCCTAGTCTTGTTCAAACCAAGGTGATGGGACCACTTCCTCATGACTTTCTTTGTGGCCTAGGTCATTGTATGTTGTGCATAACTAATAAATTCTCTCACTACCGTTGGGTGTTTTCTTTTCATCACAAAAGTGGTCACAAATTTTCTTTAGTCCTCGCTTCCCCATGTCGAACGACACGGTCACTGAAAATTTTGTTTCTTTTGCTGTGACCAGGATGATGGCCCTACCTGTTGCTTTCTTGAATCCCAGGGTATGCGTATGGAGCCTTTCCCCTCATAAACTCCCCAACAAAGTGGAGTCTCTGAACGCTGTTCACGCACCCTTGTTGATAAGGTTTACTCTCCCGTTTGAACTTCTAAATGATCACCCCCCTTTGTCTTGGAGGCCATGTCCTACATGACTTGAGTTTTGGACCATATTCTTCACGACTGGTTCCCCGTTAATGTCATTCTCTTTGAACAATGGATTGGTCGTCCTGCTAACTTGCATCACTCCTAAGTCTGAGGCTTTGTTACTATTGTACGGCATCCCGATGACCATCATGGAGGTATAGTTGATCATGTCCCTTTCATGCACAGCCTAACCTATGTATTACACACACACACACACACACACACACACACACACACACACACACACACACACACACACACACACACACACACACACACACACACACACACACACACACACACAC